>KN839899.1:81776-101359 GCA_000827185.1 Hydnomerulius pinastri MD-312 | reverse complement strand
CCTGCCGCAACCCCTCCTTCATTACTCTCCACTCCTTTCGTCCTCATGAGCCACCCAACGTTTCCCTGCTCCTCTATCTCCTTCTCTTTGGAGAACAGTGCCCACCCAAATATTCCAAGCTCGGAGATGGTTTCAGAGCGGACGGTTTTCTCTGGTAAGGCACCAGCGCCCCCGTTCACCCCACCAGCACGTACGAGGTCCTCACCTACACCCGCAGGCGGTACGATCAATTCCATGGCTATCCGAGCCTGGCGATCCTGCGGGGAGAGCGTCTCGAGGAACTGAGGTATGTTAGATTTGTATACGTTGTTGCCACTGCCTTCGCGCTGGGGCTTGAGTACCAACGACATTGCGTTGGCGCGCGCGAGTGCCGTGCCTAGCGGTTCATCGGATGTATGTTCTGCTTCAGCTGGGAGATATAAAGGCGGGTGTGGCGCGTCTAATGCCCACATCCACATCCATGTTTTTCTCAGTTCCTTGGCATGCTTCGCCTCGGGGCCGCCGAAGAATTTCTCGACTGCTCCAGGTTAACTCAAGACCTCCTGGACTTTCTTTCCGCCTGCTAATTGCAGAGGTATCGTTGGGCACTTGATCGCGCGGCTTCGCTCGAGGAGGAACCTTGTCGTGTAATGCGCCGGGGTTGGGAAGTCGGTAGGGACATACCCTGCCCGGAAGTATATCGTTGAAATTTCATTCGGGGATGGAGACGAAGAGGAGCCAGGTGGGGTGGGGAGGGCAATCCGTAGCTCACGTGATTCAGGATCAAGCGTCGCGGAGGAGGCAAGCTCGTCAAATGTCTGACGAACGACACGGATCGAGTGTCTGCCACTACAGAGGGTACTCCGTTTAGTCGGTAGTGTACTTTCGAAACACAAATCCAGTCTGGTTGCCATGTCCCTGCCTCGACACAGCCCGATCAAGAGCTGCCTGCGAACACTACACTTGCTTAATTTGGGCTTGGGTTTATCAAAGACCTGTTTGTGCCTTGCTCCTCGATCCGCTTGATTGTAGAACATCATTATGTCTCTGGCCGATTCAGCAGCTGCAGTGAACGGCGCGTTCACCAGTATTCCGGTTATGTTTGTCTGCTACATGTGGCATTCGACGCATCATTCACTCCTGATTTTCTCCTAGAGACTTAAGCAAGCGAACTACCCCCAAAGGGCGGGTAGCGTTGGCTCAAGAGATACGGGATGCCTGCATGAAAGTTGGATTCTTCTACAGTGCGTATAAGGACTCGATCATATTGCCTTTCACCTCATCCAATTCATGTTGGCAGTAAAGAATCATGGTATTCCACCAGAGTGCCTCCACAAGGTTCTTGCAGCGATGAAGGAGTATTTCGCCCTCGATAGTGAAACAAAGTTGAAGGTATAGCCTAAAATCCACAGGTTATTCGATAATACTGTGATTAATTGGTTCTTCAAAGCTTCACCACAAGAATTATAGCGGCTTCAAGGGGTATAGTCCGCCTTTGGACGCGAACATTGACCCTACCAACAATACCAAAGGCGATTTTCACGAAGGTTTCGAGATTGGTTGGGAAGAAATCAAAGCGAAGGATAACGATGAGAAGAGGGCGAACGACGGAGCGATGGCAGGTGCCAACGTCTGGCCTTCAGAATGTCCAAGATTCCGTGAAGCGTGCCTTGAATACTAGTAGGTTGCACGATACAAGGGCGGTATTTCCTTTCTCATGTCGCTTTGCTCTCAGCCACGAGGCAGTGGGGGTAGGGAAGGTATTGTTCCCTCTGTTCGCGCTGGCGCTCAATCTGCCAGAGACGTACTTCGACGATGAGGTGAGTGCACGTGCACCGCCTAGCTTTGTTCCTTTATAAACAACTTCACATTACTCCACAGACGAAGAACTCTGCTGCGATCATGCGTACCCTGCACTATCCACTACAAGATGGACATTCCGACGTCGACGATGACACACCAGGCATCGGCGCGCACACCGAGTAACTTCTCTCCATCTCTTGCTCATGCCACACCTCTGACGCAGTTTGCATCACATGTAGCTTTGAGGTGGGATTTCCATCAGATAACTATGGAACTTGGAGCGTACATTAATTGGGAGTGTGGTAGTGCTTCACAATCTTATGGCAGCAGCCCGGGATCACCGCACTTCAGGTCAGGAATTCTGAGAAACGCTGGATCGACGCGATACCCATCGATGGGACCTTGGTCATAAAGTGAGATGTCTTCTATCTCCTTGAAATCATTCCATCTCACACTTTCCCTATCAGTATCGCCGATCAACTTGCATTGTGGACAAGTGAGTGTCGGTGATCGCTCGAACGGCGGGAAGATCTTAGTCCCTTATCCGCACAGACGATGTCTTCAAGTCGACAGTCCACAGGGCAATGAACAAAAGCGGTCAAGAACGATACTCTATCCCCTTGTTCTTCGGTACAGACTATCATGTTAACATCGAGGTACGCCATATCATACAAAGCGCCACGAGAGAGTGATTGACATGTACAACTCTAGCCTATACCAAGCTGTGTATCCGCAGACAGGCCGTCCAAGTACAGCCCCATCACCGCTGGAGAATACGTGAATCAGCGCCTGAAGAACATGTATCATGGGACTCAGTGATCTGGAAATAAAGAAACATTTTGACCGTTTATGTCGCCCTTTCATCTCGCACTCTGTTGATTCGTCAGAACAGAAAGGGAGAAGGATGTGGTTGCCCGATAATTGTAACTTCTCCGAGTCGTCATTTCTTCCAATCGTACATCCATAATAGTACCACTCATTACATATTCTTGCTACTACTACCGAACCTTGTAAATCTGAACGACTACCCCACCGAAGTCGACTCCGCATTTTTATGATCGGGCAATGAATTTCCACATCAAGCTCTCTGGAATTCCCCTCGCTCTTCTTGCAGTAGAACATGCCGGAAACGACCGTACCTGGGCGCGGCATCAAGGTCTCAGACACAGCGGATTCATGTTGCAGGTCGAATCAACCACTCACCCTCCTTCGCCAAAATAGGATCCCGAAGCAAGAAAATAGTTTGCTTCCAATGATAACAGGAAGACCTGAAGAGGCCTTCTAGCGTACTGCCCCACACTCCCGTCATTTCCAAGCGACACTGCCGGACGAGTCGTGCGGCCCATATAGGCCCATGTGCACGAACGCATGTGCTCACTACCTCCGGCTTCGGATATGTCAGAGGCGTTTTTGGTAAGACCGTTTCCTCGCAAAATGATCGGCGTTGGCTGCGAGTTGAGAAGTCGCCATTGTGGTACGTCCTATCTCTGCTGACCACATGTATGAGCCTGCATAACTATAGGCAAACCCAACGTTTGTCTGAAACCATGCGGTGTGTTTTGAGCAGTAAGTCTTCTCGCATGGCTTCGCCCATCACAACTTCTGAAGCTCTTCGGATAAGGGACATCTCCTTATTGCGTATAAAATGCGTATAACTTGAAATCATGAACGAAGGATTCGTCAGGAGCTGCCCCACGAAATGCTACCCTTCTTAGGACTCCTGCTCGCGCTTTCGTCACTAGCTTCCTGCACAACGATTGCAGAGATCCAGGGATCATCTTTCTCAAGTCCTTATGCAGGCAAGAAGGTGACCGGCGTGTCTGGAATAGTCACAGCCAAAGTAAACACTCTCTTGTACTTCCGTGGCGCTGTCTGACTCCATGTCGAGTCTCCTTCAGGATTCTGGATCTCTAGCGCGTCGTCGACTAAGGGGGCTGCCTCCAGCGGCCTCAGCGTGTATACTACGACGGAATCTGTGCTCTCTCAGGTGAAGGTCGGAGATTCTATCTCGTTAGGCGGGACAATCACCTCCTACCGATCCTCTAAATCCCCCAATGACCTCTTTGTGACCCAAATTGAGGATCCCGCAGGGATCACAGTCCATTCGTCCTCTAACAAGGTGGAGCCTGTTGTGCTTGGGAAGGACCGCTCACCGCCTACTGGCCAACTTTCTGCTCTCGATCAGGGCGCCGACGGGTTCCTCTCTGTCCCTAACAATGGTTCTCTAGTAGAGCGTTCCAATGCGGCTTTGCAGCCCGACAAGTATGGCCTCGACTTTTGGCAGAGCCTTTCTGGGATGCTCGTCACTATTCCATCTCCGGTTGGCGTAGACTTCAGCGATAGATATGGGAACTTCTGGGTCCGTGGTGACTGGTCTGTCACAGGCCAGAACAGCCGTGGAGGGCTGTCGATGATACGTGGTATGTACGCCGATTTCCGAGGTATATTTCCTCAATCCTTACGGAGAGCCTCATAGGTTCGGACGGGTTACCTACCCCCCATCCCGATGAGATCGTCATCGGGAAGCCTTTGGACGGGTCTAAGAACCCAAAAGTTGCAATTGGTACCACTCTGTCGGACATTAGCGGCATCGTGCAATACGAGTGAGTTTTACCGTCATATTATGCTATGTTCCTTTCTTACTCGCATCGCGATTAGGTATGGCTATTTCACGATCTTGCCCTTGACTGCTTCTTCAGTCAAAGGCGTACCGAGCGCGACTGTACCTGCCTCGACCATCAAGTCCAGCAATGATGCTTGCACGGTGTCTCTTGGCGACTACAATGTGCGTTGATCTGTCAAATACATCTACCTTTCGGTTTGCTGATTTCTTGCTAGGTGGAAAACATGTCCCCGACATCCGATCACATGGGCGCCGTCGCTACGCATATCGCTAAATTCCTCAACAGCCCAGATCTTGTGTTTGTTCAGGAAATACAAGACGCTAGTGGGGACGCGGATGATGGGACCGTTGATGCGAACGTTACGCTTTCGAATCTCGTTGCTGCGCTCAGCAATGCGGGCTCGCCTTTCAAGTACGCATTTGCTGACATCAACCCCATCAACGATCAGGACGGCGGGAAGAAGGGAGGCAACATCCGCCAGGCGTACCTGTAAGTGAAGGAATGAATTCTTGTAAGCCTAGGTCTTTTGACTCGAAAGCACTGCGACTCCACAGATACAACCCAAGCAAACTGTCTCTCGTTGGGAATTCCCCTGTCGGGGGCTCGTCCGACGCGACCAAGGTTGTCAAAGATAACGCTGGACAACTCTCTCTGAGGTAATGTTCCAAGTCTATATGACGCATCTCTTAAGTGCTAATATCATCGGTGACAGTTACAATCCTGGCCGCATCGATCCCAGTAACTCGGCATGGAAGTCCTCTCGTAAGCCCCTCGCTGCAGCATGGAAAACGACTTCGGGAGCCCGTTTCTTCACCGTGAATCTTCAATTGGTTGCGAAGCTAGACAGCTCCTCAATATGGGGCGACGCGCGCCCACCAATTAATGCTTGGGTTGACGAGCGCACTAAGCAGGTCGAAATTGTCTCGGTGAGCAGCTCTCGTCGATTCTTTGTTTTCGTCGGTCCCTGGAGCAGACAATCTAGTCCTTCGTCAAGAGCATCCTGGACGCGGATCCGAATGCGTCCATTGTGGTGGGCGGAGACTGCAACGAGTTCACATTCACAACCAGCGTCTTCGAGTCCCTCACCGACCAGTTGACGGAGGCCGACGAAGCCGCGAACATCGCACCGGAAGAACGTTACACCTACGTTTACGAGGGTATCTCACAGCAACTTGACCATCTCTTCGTCTCGAAGGCTATTGTAGGGCGGAAAGTAAACGTGGAACATGTCCATGTTAATACTTGGGCATCGAGTGTGGATACAAGGGCCAGTGACCATGATCCCACAGTTATGCAAATGAAGGTCTGTTAGTCGATGGGGCTATGTAATTTATACTAGTAGCTCCACGCGATGGGAAACAGATTTGTGTTCTGTTGGTGCTGATGCCTAATGTAATGCATATCTTCTGTACATCAGAACATTTTGTCGAACTTCGCTCCACGTGTTTGTCAAGGGGTATTGTTTTCAAGTCTCCCTGGAGCGCCATTTCTAGTATGGGGGGAATACATCTGCTTATATTGCTTGCAATCGCGGAGACACAGGAGGCATCGGAACATATTAAGGGGAGATACACCAGACTATTATAGACGATACAAGGTCGAGAGAGAAAGAGGAAATGAAGTGATACAGATCCGATGACGTGAAATGGAGAAATGGAGAGGTGAAACGAAGAGAATAATAGGAGCTACATATCGAGGCGGAAAGGACAGATAAAGGGAAGATAAACGAGATACAAATCAATACAACGAGACTTGGTAAATAGAAAAGAGAGAATTGGAACTGACTACAATCGACGACGAGAGACCACATAGGAGCCACCTGAAGATCGGCCACGGTAATCATGGTCGGAAAGCTGCAAGACGCCAGTGATGAAGAGACAATTGCGAATAGCTTGAAAAGTAACGACGCCGCGAAAAGATGGGGGCGCGCGAAAGATGCCAAGGCTGGTCGCGAGTGAATCTTATTCTGGAGAGAGGCAACTCGAAGATGCTGAGTATTGAGGCAGTGTCTTCAGGCGGTTTTCAGTGGGCAGTTGAACGTCGAGTTGTAGTCGTAGTCGGAATAGTTGTGTAATTGAATAGTGATGTGGTGGCCGGATCCGAAGCGGAACCTTCATTCTTGGTCGTCCGTGCTGCCAATACTGACATACAAGAATACCAATGTGGAGCACACATAGGCAACCAGTATGGGAAAAAACGGCTGAAAGTGCACAAAATGAGTCTGGAGAAGAGTATGAATAGGGGAGGAGGGCTGCTTACATCAAATATACTGGGGAGCAGCGGCCGTGGAGCGCAAGCGAGAACGGCTATTGTGATTGTGGCATTGAGCATGGCTGAAGCCCAAGTCGGTATGCGTGTTTGCTGGTCCTCTTCGAATTTGCGCAGAATCCACTCGTGAAGATATTGAAATCCGAAGCTCAGGGGTAGCAAGAGGCCGAGAGCGAAAGTCGAGAACAGTCTGGCTCGAGGACAGGGAGGAGCTTGAGACCGTCGCGGCTTCCTGTCACTTCCATTCGATGTCGACTTCGAACGGTTGACTGGCTTCGACTTCCTGGCCGCCGGTTTGGACTTCTTCGCAGCAGGCGTTGGTGTGGCGGGCTTCGACTTCTTTGCAGAGGACCGTACGGGATAGGGAGGAGCTTGAGACCGTCGCGGCCCCCCGTCACTCGCACTTGATGTCGGTTTTGAATGGTTGACTGGCTTCGACTTCCTGGCCGCCGGTTTTGACTTTTTCGCAGTAGGCATTGGTGTGGCACGCTTCGACTTCTTTGCGGAGGCTGGTACGAACGTTGGTTGAGCCCTGTTGCCCGTCCCATTAGCTCTGATATACGAGAGACCGGTGATGGATATCTCACCTGGGTAGAGGAAGGGGGGCGTGCGAGATCCAGCGACCCGACGCATCAAGCTGTAGCCTCTGGCAGAACACATCTTCCGGCGTGCCAAGCGCACAGGGGACAATGTCGTCCCAGTATAGGTGAGGATTCCTCTTCACTTCCGCCGCCCAGTCGAAGGAGTGGCCCGCAATTTGAGGAAATTTAGTTGGCCGAGGACGATAGTAGCTGTTGTGGAGAATAGAATACAGTGCTAGAGATGTGACGACTACTGGGTCATTGACTACGTGAGAGAATAATATATCGTCGAGCTTTGGAGGCCCCTCGTCTGGTATCTCGATGTAGATGGCGGCGAAGATACCATTGATAACGCTGCCTATCAAAGGTGGAGCAGCGCCGGCGATGCCGAGCCTTCGATACACGTCGGGAGGGAGGACAGAATAAGAAACGCGCTGCACAAACAGCATCAAGCCAAAAATGACAATGAAAGGCAGCATGATGGAAGTGGTGGATGGCGGATGGTGGATGGCTCAGGAGATATTACTGCGTAGGAAGCGTATGAGCGATGAGAGGAACGTATAACGGACTGCAGAAATTGGACGCAGGTGCCGCACCTTATATATGTCAGGGCTCGTGTGATGGTATGTTTGGCGGGATCAACGACGCGTCCTGGTCACGTGGAAATAAAATCAACACCGCCACAGCATTAATTCAACACTGCCACCGACCTGCATTCCAACCTGGCGTCATATAAGTACGGCGCGCGAGATCTGACCGCCCCCGCCAGCGAATCGCCCATGTTGAGGTCGAGCTTGCGTTAGTTCTGCCGCAGTTATTTTATGACGACAGGGTCAATGTCAAACCTTGAGAGACCTACGCGCTCACCAATAGGAAAGATAGCAGCGAACATAATTTGACTGAGTACTCGAGTGAGGCAATATGGCTCGGATCAGCCTGAGGAGTAGATGACGTTTGTGATAGCGAACCCAACAGTAGTGCCTTCAGAGCGAATATCTTGCAATTGACGCTGACACTTCCGTACAAGGCTGCTGGAAATTGGGACATGCGTGTAGAAATGGCAATTCCTCGGTCGCTCGTTGGCGTAGTGAGGATCCGCGATATTGCGATGCAAAAGTAATGCGCACATCGAGCAGCTCAGAAGTGTCTGATTCTACGACATCTATAAATATTCCCGTTATGCAGAGCCCCGAAAGAAGCCGGACGCAAGAGCTGGAATTTCCTTTTTGTAGAACGGCCGCAGGAATCGAACGAGAGGTGGTTAAATTTGACCACGATGCTCGTAAAGACAGCACTGACGTTGACGGCTGTAAGGAAGAGGCCTGTCTGCGGAGGGTTGGCACTGGTGGTTTTATGTTAGTAGATATGCAGATCATCATACTCATGAATTCTTAGCTATATTTTGAGTAGCTGACCTTCTTGTATGCAAGAGTCAATGAATATACTCCCCACCGTGACGCGAGCTTGAAATATCCTACTGTCGCCGCTCGGTAAACCACATTGACTGGGATAGTATGACCGCCGAACGACTCTCCATCGAAGCGCGAATGGTTGTAGAAGGATTGTATTTCAACAATCAAAGTCTGATGGTATAGGATAAGTTAGATCGTACCAACAAGCTTGACAACACAACGTTCGACGGTACAACAATATCGCATTAGGTTTTTTTGTTACACCTCCAAAGTTCCACTAACAAGGCATTGAAATGTTTTCATGAGAAGAACGCTGAGGCAACAAGGGATGCCACGACAGCGAGTACAACGGCTCCTGAAGAGGACGTTAAGCCAGCAGCAGCGTTAGAGCTGGGAGCGGTAGCAGCCGCTACAACAACGGGGCACACGGGCGCCACGAGCTGTTGACCGTAGTTGGCAGCAACCCAGAGCACAACTCCGTTAGTCCAGCCGAAGCCAGCTTGCACGGTGTACTCTCCTCCGTAACCAGAGGAGTCAACGTTCAGGTTGGAGAACTTCTCGAACATCTAGGGAAAAGACAAACAGTTATGGAACGTTCGGATCAACAATAAAGGCAGGACGTACGTTTCCGGTGTTGCCAACGCTGTTGGTGATGTTGAGCTGGCTCTCAGGGAGTTGAGGCAACAAGCCGGGTATGGAACCACCGGTAGCGTGCCTAAAACGTGTGTCATGATGACGTTCTCTCCAGCTGATTAAAACTGTACTCACCAGCTGCACAGGGCACTAGTGAAGTACCTGTTGTTCATCTCACGTATGAGCTGAGCAGTCCAACCTTCGCCGGAGGTCGCGTTACCACCGTTGACGACAGTTCCGTCCATCATGTTGATGTCGGAACCCGGTCCTGTCGCAGTAGCATTCTGGAGGGCCTGAGCACCGCGGAATGGCTGGCCGGGGAGCTGTGATTCCGTGAAACCAAGCTGGCCCGAAGGAATGAGGTCGAATGTTGACTGGCCCGAGCCAGGGGTGGGGAGGGCATTGGTGGTGAGGTTGGCGGGCACGTTGGCGAGAGCAGATATGATAATGTACTGGTGGGGAGGCCAGGAATTGGGTGCATCCCTGCGGTTAACAACTAAGAATGTGTAGAAAGATCATCATCAGAGGACACGTACCATTGCAGACCTGTCCAGTCAACGAAAGTAGTGGGAACTGTTCCGTTGTACTTGTTCATAACCATGTTGACAGCAGAGAAGTAACCGAACGCGTTCGATTGAGAGGACAAGACTTCATCGGCGAAGATACCGTTCCATGCGGGGTAGTAGGTTGCAACAGAGAAGATACTGTTGCGCGCATTGGCAGTGACGTTGAAGTCGTAGAAAGCAAGCTTGTTGGAGTCCCACATAAGGTCCAAGATACCAGCACGGATACTAGCAGCAACCTGGCGATGGTTTGCAGCTGCTGTCGCGTTGGAGGTTCCGTAAAGATCTGCCAGTAGCATGCGTGCCCCGTCTGTGACGAAGATGAGATGAAGATTACATGAAGGAAATTGTAACGGTACGCACACAGAATGCTGTTCAGGCAGATGGGGACAGTGTTCTTGATGTTCAAGGTGCGGAGCCCAGCATTGCCGAGCTGAGGATTAGCCTGGAATCGAGAGGTGTAATCCCAGCCAGTCTCAGCACCCGATGCAAGCTCGCCGTACAGCGCACCAGCTGCGTCATCAGACAAGGCAGGGAAAGTGGGATCGTTGATAGTGAGATAGTCCTCAAGGTAAGACTCTGGACGAGGCGCGGTGTTGTCGACTGCGTAACGAGTCAAGTTGTAGGTCTGGCCGGTGTAGGGACTCTTGACCTGGATTCCGCGGGCGCTGGCCCACCAGGCGAGTTCTTTCTGTAGATATATGTTAGGGACACGGAGTAGACTGGTGTGATGAGATCCGAACCTCTGCCAGGGGAAGTGCACGCTGGAGAATCGTGTTATCACCCGTGACTGAAATGTAGTCCGAAAGCATCTGGAACGACCATTAGTAATGAATCCAGAAAGTCGGGAGAACGTGAAACTCACGTGGATGAACAGTGGGGGTTGAGAACGATCTAGGTCTACAGATGCGAGATTAGGCGAGACCTGAGCGCTCGAGATACCATCGAGTACTTACAATAGATACGACCGCCATTGGGAATGAAGCCGAAGTCATCCAACTCATCCATGAAGTTCTGAAGGGTTTGATTGACAGTATCATACAACTCCGACTTCAGCAAGCCCTGGATGATCCAGTAGCTGTCCCAGTAATCTGAGTAAGACCAGTAAAGTCGATCGTCAGGAGGTTTGTCACAAATTGACAAGCAGTGTCACTGACATTGCTCTCGGAAACGACCGCCAGGAACAACGAATGTGTGATTCAAGGGGATCAAGGTGCTCTCGCACTTGCCACCAGGGTACTCATCACAAAGAGCGGACTGGTTTGTGGTTCGCGCAAGCTGGGTCCAATATCCATGAACAGTCTGGGCGAATCCCTTGAGCAGAGGATCGGTAACGTTGTTCAAGAAAGCTGGGTTGGGGGTGAACTCGGGCAAAGCAGCACCCTCGAGCTCGAGACCTTCTCCAGAGAAATCGTTCTCGACAAAGTTAACAATATCGCCCTCAGTGACTGTTGCCAGATTGAAAGAGGCGAAGTCTGATAAGACTTGCTGCGATGATTTACTGGTGGGCTTGTCGACGAACGTCTTTGAGTCCGAGTAGATGTTCGCGAGATTGACGGTCTGGAGCAACTATAGAATTCCACAACAGCGTCAGGGGTGGGGACGGGAATGGATAGAGGAATAACTTACTGAACCAGCGCAGAAAATCTGACCAATGCACCATGATTGGACAGGAGGCAGAGCTGCTTGCGAAGGCAAAGTAGCGCCGAGCGACGCGGTGGGGCTGGGAACCGCAGTCGAGACAGTCACAGTTGGTACTGCTGTTGTCCCTGATGCAGCCGGCGCTGTACTAGTTGATGTTCCGGGAGCAGCAAGGACATTATGAACCAAGCTAGCGAAGGCTGCCAGCTTCAGAGTTGGCAACATCGTTGTAACCTTCAAGTTGACGATGAACCACAGAAAAGTAACGTAACTTGCTGAACTTCGCGACGTGCACAGCTGAGGTTAGTTGGCGGAACCAGGCTGAAACTCGTCCACCAGAAGAGCGGAAGACATTTGGCGACCACACGTCCAGTTTTATAGGCCTTCAGTACCCCACAGAACTCATTTGAAAAAGGTCACGATCAGACGTCCAGATTTGACAGCCAATTGTCGGGAAGACCTTGTGCTCTAGCCGAGAGGTCTGCTGACCACCAAGCGCCCCATTATTTACCCACTCGGATGTCTTGCGTGTGCACTGACATTCAGCGTTTAGGATCTCTGTTTCCTGATAGCCCAAAATACTTGCAGGTACACTCATATCCACGATGAGCCGAGGTGCTTCATCGATCGCGGGGGCGCTGAAGAAGAACATACGAACATGGCCGATTTGAAAAATCATGATGCAGACAGCTGCCTAACCCCGCACGTCTACCCCTTGGGGTTGTCAGGAGAGCTCAAAATCCCCGATGCCAAAAGCTGAGCCATCCAAACCGACTTGTTGATCGTGCAAACTGTGCGGTGGTGCATGTTGAATGATCCGGGCCCTTTGTGCTCAGCGATAATGATCAAAGCTTCACTCCATGTTGATCGGCGTTGTGGAATAACTCAGAGTTCCACCAAGATAGGTTTAACTACGCGTCAACGCCCAACGATGTGAAAACCTGGGCGCCCTCGGCATCTTGTGCAGCGCTCGCCGGTTGCGAAAAGTTCGACATGCATGACGCATGCGGAACTAAAAAAAAACCACCTTGATTGCCCGGAGCTCGGTGACACAGGGGGAACCCCACAACCGACATTAAGCGCAGATGATGAACACATGGCACCTCGAATACTTTACGACATCCAGCGTGGTGAACTTGATGTCATGATGTATTTATGCTGGCCAACCGCCACCCTCAGCGGACGTAGGTAGGCTAATATAGAGTGCGGGGCTGCGGACGGAAGGCAAAAACAGGCATCAACTCACCTAACCGCGCTGTCCGTAAATATAGCAGCAAATACGCGCTTGCAGGAGATGATAAAAGTAGCCTAAGCTTGGTTTGAGCATCGACTCAGATCAGATAACGCGGCGATCGAGTTCAGTCAAGTCCCGCAGCAACAAAGATGGGCGTGAAGACTCAACAGCGCTCGTAGGCGTGGCAGAGTGCGCCACGAAAAATTACTGGGTGATGAGCACCCATCAACTATGTGTGGCGCGGGATGACGTGCACGTGCTTGGTATGGCGCTCAGATCAATGTGCTATGGTCAATATATTCAAGCAGTGCGTGAAAAGCGTGAGGACTCAACAATAGCCGTGCCTTGCATGACTTTCATGAGAACCCCACCGTCACAAGTGTTCTCCAGCTCGCATGGAAGAAAATATTATTCGCAAGCGAGGTGCAAGAGTGTACTTACGAATGCATATGCCCTGCAGTGCAACGTCCACCAAGCTTCTTCTCAAGAAACAGCCACTTCGCCCCAGCTCGAGATCACGTACACCTCAGCGACATATCATGTCAATGCTACAACGCACCTGCCCATAGTCAACGAGCAAAAGGTACCGACGCGTAGAGTCAATAGTCCATCTCCTAAAATTTTGTTTGCCTCCTAGTCGACCATCATTCGCTCGGTTAGCAAGCCTTCGCCATATGCCATGCTCTCGAAGATGACTTGTCTCCATATGCTGACAGCGAACTCGTGTGCTTCCTCTTCGAGGACCTACGAGATTCTATGAGTGAGATCGATTGCTACGAGAAACACCAACGAAAAGTCGTACCGGCTCGACCCCTTCTACGAGCTTTTGAGGACCTTTGTGGTCCTTGAGATGTTCCAGGACGAACATGATGAGGTCGTCGTCTTCCAACTCGCCCAGGTATTTCACCATTTGGCGCTTGACCAAAGGTTCTAGCTTCCGGTCGATCATGCTCTGAGGGTTCACGTGAGTAAGACAGGAATCTGACATCGAGAGAAGACACACATCATTGAGACCGTCCCATCTGACTTTCGCCTTGAACAGAGTCTCCTTATCATGCGGTACAGACTCTTTGATCATCTGTAATCTCTCCTTCGCCTTCTCGCCCTCTGCAGCGCTAAAGTCAAGTTTGACCAGTGGGACCTTGCGCTTCTTGATCGCCTCGTCCTCCTCCTCTTCTTGTCCGAACACGGCGGCTTTAGCGTCCTTGGAAGCACCATCGGCTTTGACAGGCATAGGATTGAGCGACATGTTGAGTTTAACAGGAGCGCCATCGTCAAGCAACATTCCGGCTTTACGCTGCTCCTCAGCAAGAGCTTGCATATCCTCCATTTGCCGAGCGAGGAACTTCTCAGATTCGATACGGAGATTTTCAGCTTCTCGCTCTTCGTAAGCGCGGGACTCAGCATCGGCAGCCTCCTCTGCGGTGACCCGACGCGAACGGGATTGTCGCCACCGTGCTCTGATATTTCCGGTTAAGTGAGTCGCAGTGACGGGGGAGAAATGGTGGACATACCTGTCGACATAGAACAACTCGTCACTTTCATCATCGTCCCACACATCCAGTCGTGCTTGCATTTCCACGCGATCCCGTTCTTCGGCTTCTTTGATGGCAGTTTGGCGTGCTATCGATCGTTCAAGGGCCGCAATACGAGCTCGCTCTCGAGGCTCATACCGCCGTTCACGCTGCAAGGGAGAGGGGATGAAGGATCAGTATCATCGCACTCGTGTACCGAAACCAGTTGTTTGTCACGGTATACGACGAAACACTCACGTCTTTGAATGATACCTCTTCATCCCGTCTTCTTGCATCCCTCCGATCCCTTTCGAGCTCCTCATCTGTTTTCGGTCCTTTACTCCGCTCATCATCCAACGCACCCGTCGCAGCACCCCCATCCTCGGCTTTTACGAAACCGACCGGCTTATTGTAACTTTGTGGACCTTTCCCGTGCCCGGAGCTCTTCCCAGGTGTTGACTGAGATGGCTGCTGCGACTGCGGCTTACCCCACTCTCTCAACTTCGGCCCACTTGGCGGAGCCAGAATATTCGGTATGTTCTCGCGCACGTCTCGCATTTTCTCTCGCTCGCGTTTGGCGGCGCGTTCGCGGAACTGGGCGATTTCTGAGATGACGAGCCCACGCTGGGTTTCGGGAAGGTCGGCTTCTTGGAGATCGTGGAGATGTGGGGGGATAACGTATTTTTCTTTGTCGAGGAGACCGCTGTTGGCAGCATCTTGGGAGGTACGATTGATTTCGTCCGCGAGTTCGGTGATCTTCGCCTTGGCTTGTTGGGCTAAAGCCTCGTCGGACTGTGGCGTACCCAATCAGACGCTCGTTTCACAAAAAAAAATGAGGTGGAGAAACTTACATCCGTCTTCATCTTCTGCGCCGAATAAGCGTCAAGGAAGAGCTTCGTCTTTTCATCCGCTTTGATCTAAGGAAGGTATGCGGCGTAGGCGTGAAGTGAGTAGGCCGATGTGAATGGGGACGCACCAGAAGCTTTTTATTCGCACACCCATCTTCGAGTGCTGGTAGCTCCACCCCCTGAAGGAGGTTCAAGCACCTGAGTGCAGAATCAGGATCTTCATATTCTGCAAATCCAAAGCCTTGTGGCTTATTGGCAGGTGTGATGAGGCGTTTGAATGACTTCACCGGACCACAAGCCTACAAAAAACCGTGGTGAGCAAACTGCTCGTATCGCAGTAAAAGCAAGCCAAACTGACCGTTAGCAATTGGTTAAGGAACGCATCGGTGATTCCACCCGATATCGACCCCACGAACAGAGTTGTCTGTTTTTGTGCTTGAGGGGGCATAAATGGCTGGTGCATCATTTGCTGCTGCTGTGCGAGAGCCGAGATTGAGGGCCCTTGGCCAAACGACGGCAAAGGTGGACGCAGACCAAGTCCTAACCGATTGGGCATAGGTTGCATTTTGCCTTTGATATGACTCTACGGACGTTGAAGTTTGGGTGATAAATAGCGACCGTGCGCTTCGAAAGATGAATATTCTGCACAGCGGTCAATCTGGAAGAAATATTAGCAAGTCAATGCTGGATCTCACAGTAGAGATAGAATACGGAGTTTTCGATAGCGAGTAAGAAGGAAAATGAAAGATTTTGAGATGCGCTTGGTGGTGGTCGAGATCCAAGAGGAAGGCTCACAACGACCGGGCGTTGTGGGTCAAGTTTCCCACGATTAGGAACTTGTAATTGACTACCAGATTGACTGTACTTTTTGCTAGTTGCTCGATCTATTACGCTGGCACTGGACTTGGTTTCTCTGATATCCCGTCTACGATCACAATGGTCCTTTTCTTCACATCATCGGGTGAGAGTCAAGGAATGGGAAACATGTGATCAGCCTGTCTCACAGACTTCTTGCAGTAGTGAACCCACCGGCCACCATCTACATGGGCAAGGACAAGGTGGAAAGTATGTAGCTCAAGGCAGATTGTCCCAAAGACCAACATTCATTGGCACAGATCAGACGAGGATTTGATCAAATATGCATGGCCTCAGGACGTGTGGTTTCACGTAGACAAGCTCTCGTCTGCCCACGTCTATTTGCGCATGCCAGACAACATGACTTGGGAAACGATACCGCAGGCGCTCTTGACAGACTGTGCTCAGTTGGTGAAAGCGAACTCCATCGAGGGTGAGCACTGTCCGCAAAACGAGGATATCTGACTGCTCATGCGGCTGTCCTAAAGGCAACAAGAAGGATAATCTTACGATCATATATACCCCAGCTGACAACCTTAAGGTGCGATCACGGACGACTAACCCAATGAGAATTACCGAACTCTTACCCTACGTGAAAGAAACAAGGTGACATGGCCGTTGGCCAGGTGTCTTTTCACAACGATAAAAGGGTATGCCCTACTGCTTAGTTGTACTTCAATTCCATAGACTTACATTGCCGTGCAGGTGAAGAGAGGTAAAAAATGGCCTTGATTACCCCCCCGTGTCTTTGCTAAGCTGTCTGTCAAGTGCATGTACCGAAACGAGAGAATCCCATCGTCAACCGCCTTAACAAGACCAAAGTCGAGAAGCAGGTGGATCACGAGCAAGAGAAGATCGACCGCATCAAGACGGAAAACGCAGAGAAGCGGGCTGTAGCCACCCAAAGGGTCAACAACTTTATCTTACCCTTGCGCTCGCTGTCACTCATCGATTATTTCTTTAGAAAAAGGAAGAGACTGAGCTGGCAAAGCAAAGAGAAGCGGAAAAGGCTGCACGATCATATGATTCGCTTTTCAATGTCGAGGAGGATCCTGATGCCCCGAAATTGACGGGAAAGGCGATCGAGGAAGACTTCATGTAATCTTCGGCTGGTGATATTTCTCGTACCTACCGAGCTGTTTGATCTGTACTGTTGAAACCGTGTCCTGTTTTTGTATACTAATCAGCGCTCGCCGAGCAACAGACTGTGTTGCCTTACACCGACTTTTCTCGATGTTTCTGGCGAATTAGCCCCTGTGGCGATAATCGCTCGGTTAACAATAACGATGCCTAACCAGGATTTGCAAAGATCGCCTCCTTTCTACTACTAACACCGTACACCAACATGAGTATCCGCTTCGCTGCACCTCCACCAACTCAGAACGATGTAGATGATCATTCCGTGTCGTCAGGTTCAGACTCTGAAGATTACGCTGAAGAAGATAACAACTTCGAGGACTGGGTTTCTGATCAGGCGGAAATTCGGCCTTGTCAATCGTTATTCGAGGATAGAAGTTTCCCGACTGCGGCGGGTGCTCTAGCGTTTGATAAGGCTTCGCATGGTTTTGATTTGGACGCTGCGAGCACGAAATTGAGTTCGTCCTTTGCTACTGTGGTAGTGTGCTATCTGGTTTATTGACCGCCAAAAAAACAGAGTTGGACCTCCACGGCCGTATACGGCTGATCAACTTCATCAGAAAACATGTACGAGACGAAATATATGGACTCTATACAGAACTTTCTCAACAAATTTGTTTCTAGAAACCAACACCGAAAGACATCGGTAACCTGACAGGGGTTGAATCATTTTTCTCATCCGACGAGTACCTTATTCCTGTCGTGGAGGATGATCCTCTACTCCGTGCGTAATTGTGTACTCGCCTTCGAGTCAACACTATGCTAAACCCTCGTCAATGTAGAACTTCCCTCTGATGACTGGTCCGACGATGAGGACTCTCCTTCAGGCGCAACGTCCTCGAGCCCACCTTCAGATCTCTCCAGCGCCCTCAAGCGCATTCAGATTCTCGAACAAAAGCTCTCTCAAGCACAGAAAGACATGATCGACTACCGCACGCTCGTGACTCAGAAATTGGACATTTCTAATATAATCGAGATCATCAACGAACAGGGACCATCGACCAGCCAGGCCATTCGGGATGACGATTCACACTACTTCCAGAGCTATGGATATAACGGTGCGTCGTACAGAAGTTATGATAGACTCGGAAGGAAGAGTTAAGTGTCTCGACCTTTGCCGTACTAGATATCCACGCTGTCATGATTCAAGATAAAGTCCGAACGTCAACCTACGCATCGTTCATTCTTACAAACCCCATCCTGTTCCGCGATGCCATCGTGCTTGATGTAGGATGCGGAACTGGGATACTCTCCTTATTCGCCGCGAAATCAGGCGCAAAGCACGTTTACGCTGTCGACGCGAGCGACATCGCCGAAAAAGCAGAAAAGATAGTCCAAGAAAATGGATTGGAGGGTGTCATCACGTACGTCTTTCTCTCTCTTCACCTCTTTCTGGGCTGTTCAGATTAACTTGGATGCGCTCACTCCAGAGTCATACGCGGAAAAGTAGAGGAAATCACACTACCAGACGAGGTCACCCACGTTGACATCATCATATCCGAATGGATGGGATATGCACTGCTCTACGAGTCGATGCTCGATTCCGTACTGCACGCACGGGATAGGTTCCTCCGTCCAGATGGGGGCGTCATGGCTCCCAGTCAGTGCAGAATCATGTTGGCGCTCTGTGAAGGGAGTGAGATTTTGAAGGATCGAGTTGGTTTTTGGGGCGATGTTTATGGTGCGTTTGGGATGTCCATCAAAGGGCCGAAATGGTGTACTCATGCATTATAGGTTTTGATCTTTCTGTGATGGCGCATGAGGCATACGACGAGGCAATCGTGGACGTTGTCGGACCAGACTCCGTAGTTAGTGAGCCTTATCTTCTCAAGGTAACAGACCGTCCGTTTTACTTGATGTCACACTTCAACCAACAACCCATGCCAGGACCTTCACCTCAAGTCGATAACCTCCCGTCAGCTGGACTTCAGCTCCCCCTTCACTCTCACATCCACATCCTCCATGCGCACCAAAATCCACGCGCTCGTGCTCTACTTCGACACCTTCTTCACGACGACCAGCGAACCAGTTCCACCCGAGGTCCCTGTGCGCCTCATCAAAGACGGCGACGTGACCCTCGCCGAGGTGTGGCCCGTCGGTGGGAAACCTCCACCAAAACGTCGCGCTAGTTTGGGCGCCAACCTGAAGCAGAAAGAGGACCAAAGAGTTACGAGCTTTAGCACCGGACCGACGAGTCAGCCGACGCATTGGAAGCAGACTATTTTCTTGCTTCGGGATCCTATTCTGGCGGAAGAGGGTGAGTGGTTGATTTGATCTGCAATGTGAATCCGCTGTGTCTGAGACCTTGATGCTGTGCGTAGGTACGGTCGTTTCGGGGATGTTCTACTGCAAGAAGAGCGAGGGAAATTCCAGAGAGCTTGATGTGGAAATTCATTACTCGGTCAGAAAAAGTGCGGAGTCGACTTCGGTGGGGGATATGGTCGTTCAGATTTACAAGGTTCGGTAGTAGCGAGAATATGTAGTGAGTGGT
>KN839899.1:59099-70230 GCA_000827185.1 Hydnomerulius pinastri MD-312 | reverse complement strand
ATTTGAGTGGGTTGGAGAGTGAGGGAAAGGCCCTCATCAGCGAGTAGACTTTATACCGTTGGCTGCAAGGACTTGTCCCCCTAAGGCGCTGACCGGAATTACTAGGTCATCCGGTCAGCGTCCTGTGGGAGCCTGGCACAGGTATAACATTCTCTCTGTCACTGATCAGACCCCGCAGAACCATTTCGACTGTCACTGAAGCAACCCGCATCTGATCACGTGTCGTTCTGTATGTGGTAACGCAAGAGAAGCAACCATGGATGGAGGAACAAACTGCATGTATTCAGCCTCATCTTGCGTGTAACAGTCCCGAAATATCTCACATAGTACACTGTACTCCTTTAATGATCAGAGCTCTTCACGACATCCATTCATCATCGTGGAATGGAAGACGAGCCCACGAGGTTCGTCAGCGTTGTGGTGAATGACAGATGACAGCTGGAATAACAAAGTCACCCAGTGAGCCGGGAACCAAAGATATTCAGAATGGTTACCCAATCAAGGCGTAACACTATCAACGGTATATCTGAGACAGGGAAGGCAGGGTCCAACGGTCAATCAGTGATCTTCAACAATAGAACCAGTCCAAGAAACCTACTTGAGAAACACTGACTTCGATATGTCGGCTAATGCATTTATCTAGAGAGATTCACTTGCGTTGTTCGTCTGCAGGGTCACCTATCTTCCCGAGCGTCTGTCGAGTCAGCTGTCCGCCAGAACCCGCATCCATAACATGCAGCTTCGTTGAATGCAGCTTCGTTGAACGCATCTTCGACCTATCCCTTTTAACTACAATGTGCCAAGGGGAAGGGGAGGTATGATTTCATCAGATTTAGGCCCATATGGTACAACAATCAAAGTTCAAGGAATCAGTCCTCGTGCTGACCTTGTACACACAATTGAAATGATGCGGTGATAAGTTAAAAGTGTTGTGACGCTGACAGCGCAGTAAACGTTCAATAGCAGCCCAAGCACTGACCACTGGATCGGTAATAGCCATGCTGGATGCTTCCAACTGTCGCAAGCGCTACTAAGGTCCGTTTACATGGTAAGCAAGCGTATCCCCTGGGTATATGGCCGGGGGGCTCGAAGGCATGCGATTTCCAGAAAATAGCCCGAAAGTAGTGTGGCTCGGAAGAGGGAGAGCACTGGGGCGCATGGACTTGCGCACAGACCAGATTCTGAGGAATACTAAACCAGTCCAAGATATTTGCGAATTCAGAGTAACGGAGCGATCCTGCGTAACGCCTGTAACCCTAGAGCCAGAAAGACGTAGGACATTGTCATAGACATAACCAATCGAATCAGAGACAAGGCTGAAGAGAAAGAAGAGGCCGCGACTTGCTGTCGCGCTCATGTTGGCGATTACGTAACTTGTTAGAAATTTCCGATCTACTGCCTTTCGCCACCTCAAGCAGACAGTAGACTTGAGCCAAATGAAGAACTTGCATTTTGACTATCTACACGAATGTCTGCAAATGAGCGTCCGTTCATAGGATCTATATTCGAGCGCAAAAACCCAAATACGTCAACCGTTCCTTCTTCGAGACTTACAGGAACACTGGGAACTGGCTTGCCAGCCGTGCAGCACAGGTCCAAGAGTGCATTCGCGTGGGCAAGGGAGGAGGCCAAGGGAAATGCAAGAGTAAGACAAAACGGAGTACCTTCTGTGATACCATCCCAGGCGCCGCGACCGCCGCTTGTTGTGGACGCGAAACCCATTTCGCGTGGAGAACCTCCACCAAAACGCCGCGCTAGTTTGGGCGCCAATCTGAAGCAAATAGAAGACCAAAGAGTTACGAGCTCCAGCACTGGACTGACGAGCCAGCCCACGCATTGGAGGCGGACTATGTTCTTGCTTCGGGATCCTATTCTGGCGGAAGAGGGTGAGACGTTGATTCGATCTGCAATGTGAATCCGTTAGGTCTGAGACCTCCAGGTACGGTCGTTTCGGGGATGTTCTACTGCAAGAAGAGCGAAGGGAATTTCAGAGAGCTTGACGTGAAGATTCATTACTCGGTCAGAAAAATGCGGAGTCTACTTCTGTGAGGGATATGGTCGTTCAGATCTACAAGGTTCGGTAGTAGCGAGAATATGTAGTGAGTGGTACTGTTGTCGATGTACGATTGGGTGATATAGCGAGGAGTTACCAGGTCCCATCGATGTGCTTCGCGTCGACCCAGCGCCCCGCGGAGTTCCTGACCCGAAGTACGATGATCCCGGGCTATTGCTACAAGGTCGCGAACGTGGCACTACCACACTGTGATTGAATATACTCTCTAACTTCCATAGTACTTGGTATGATAGCATTCCCACCTTAAAGCCACAGGTGATGTGAACGGCGTCAGATGAGGTGTGACGTGAGCAAGAGACGGAGAAATTACTTGGTGTGCGCGCCGATACAAGGTATATCATAATCGATGTCAGGATATCCATCTTACAGCGGAAAGTGCAGGGCCCGCATGATCGCAGCGGAGTTCTCCGTCTGTATAGCTTCGAAAATAAATGAATCAGTGTCATCAAATAACATGTGGATTTTTAGGTATACCTCCAACTTTGTTTCACTGTCGAGGGCGAAATACTCCTTCATTGCTGTAAGGACCTTGTCGAGGCACTCTGGTGGAATATGTACCATGCTTCTTCACTGACAGAATGAATTGGATTAGATGAGATACATTATGATCAAGTCGCGCTATGCGCACTGTAGAAGAATCCTACTTTCATGCAAGTTTCTCGTAATCCAGAATGGATTTGTGTTTCTCGAAAATACAATAGCATAACCCACAGTCAAAGAAATCATACACCGAACCCAGCTATTACACAATAACGCGCGCAATCAGTCCAGGCTGTCGGCTTCGGAGGTGAGACGGCCGGGTGCATTGACGGGAGCGGTGTCCATAGCTGTCACCAGGGGATGAGCTGTCACCAGATAAAAGTCACCTGAATGGACTTACGGATAAACTAAATGGAAGCGACAACATTGGAGTATGGAAGTCAGTGGCGCTAATCTCAATGTCTCAGCAGGGAAAGCCGTAGACACACCATAGCAGTGAAGTGAGCGCTTCCAGTCCGCTCACTTTCAGGGTAGAAGAGAATTATGTCCCTGCTGCCGTCTGCGAAAGAAGCACCACTAGAGCTCTGGAGTCTACCGAGGTCCTTGAACATCACATTGCCCCAGGCGTCTGTAGCACACGAGTCAACACCAAATTTCTGCAAACGAGAGTATCGATTGCTACTCACCAACAGAGTGATTGCCGCTGTTGTCTTTGACTTCGAACTCGAGCCGCTTCTCGATCACAGGTATGGTCACCAAGATACTGGTCTCGTCGGAGTACTTCTTGACATACGCGCAGGCTGAGCCAACTTCGAGGGTTTCCCATTTTCCGGCTTGGCCGTCAACGGTGTAGTCAACAGTCTTGTTCTAAGCGGCATGCGTCAAAGTGTCAGAAGGGTAAGCTGAAAGTGATACATTCAAAATCACATACGGGGTCCTTGGCAAGGAACTAGAGAAGTGCCTCTCAATCAGCAACGCTCGAGAGAATGAACAAATTGCGGACCTCAGCATAGAAGCTACCCTGCTTGCTGTGGAAGAATTGAACAGTAGCCGCGCGCTGTCTGATGTCCTCAACGGTATTGTAAAAAACGTTGTATTTGCCGTTGCCGGCGTCGAGATCGAGGATGTTGTTGAAGAACAAGAAGCCCTGGGGATCTGGGGGATATGGTTGAATAATGGATGTGATTGGACATCATGGTGTATATTGGGAAAGATTGACCTGACCCTAGGTTGATGTTATCGACGAACTCCTTCATGATAGAGGGGGCTTGAACGCGGAGGCCGTACTCGTGGCTACCGACTTCACGGGATCTCTTCCAGAACAGCGCCTCGGCACTGACAACTGTCTTGTACTTGTTCATCAGCGCATGGAATTGGTTGTCGAAAGTAGCGTTGGTGGTGGTAACCATGTTTACTGGACGTACGTACAGATGTGCGAGGAAATGTGAGTGAGGGCAAGGCCCTCATCAGTGAGTAGACTTTATACCAGCGTCTTGTCCCCCTAAAGCGTTGATCGGAACTACTGGGTTATCCAGTCAGCGTCCTATCGGATCCCGGCGCTGGTATAACATTCTCTCTGTCCGATTAACCCCTGATCAGATCCCGCGGAACCATTTCGACTGTCACTGAAGCAACCCCATCCGAGCACGCGTCGTTCTGTATGTGGTAGGACAAGGGGGGCAATCATGAAAAGAGGACCAAATTGCAAGTATCCAGCCTCATCTCACGTGTGACAATTTTGAAATACCTCACATAGTATACCGTGCTTTCAACAACCAGAGCCCTTCACGATATCCATTCGTCATCGTGGAATGGAGGATGAACCCATGAAGTTGGTTACCGTTGTGGTGGATGGCAGATGCCAGCTATAGTAACACGGGCACCCAGTAACCCGGGAACCGAAGACATTCAGAATGGTTACCCAACCAAGGCGTAACACTACCAACGGTGTACCGGAGAGACAGGGCAGGCTGGGTCCGCCAGGGGCCCTAGCGGGGTGGCTGGAGTCCTAGCCGCGGAGGCTGGTGCTTTCCTGAGGGGCAGTCTGCTTCCCCTGTCGGGGCCAACGGTCAATCAGCGATCTTCGACGATAGAATCAATCGCGTTGTTTGTTTGCAGGGTCACCTATATTCCTGAGCGTCTGTTGAGTCAGCTGTCCACCTGAACCTCATACACGACGTACGAATTCGTTGGATGCATCTTCGGCTTCTGCCTTTGACTATATTGACGCCATGGGAAGAGCTGGTATGATTTCGTCAGATTTAGGCCTATATGGTACAGTAATCAAAGTTCAAGGTACCTGATCCCCGTGCTAACTAACCTCGTGCACACGATCGCAATGATTCGCTGATTAGTTGGGACGCAGACAGCGCGGCAGATGTTCGATAAGCAGCCTGGCCACTGGACGGCTGATAGCTATGCTGAACGCCTCCAACTGTCGCAAGCATTACTACGGCCTAAGGTCCTCGTATATGCTGAGCAAAAGTATACCCTAAAGATATAGCTAGAAGGATTGAAGGTATATGTGATTTCGAGCGTGTAGTATATGGGGGTTTTTTCGGAAGGGGAGAGCACTGGGGCACATGGAGCTGCGTACAGACCATAGAGGTGTACTTGAAGCCAGCCAAGTTGTATGTAACTTCAGAGTAATGGGGCGATAGCACTTCGAGGTCCGTGTCAGAAATGGAGTGGAGTTTGCAGACGGAAACGGAGTTGGTATCCAGTTTCTCCTGGTTGTATACCCCCACTCCAGTCTAGGCACGGCAGAAGATGATCCAAGTTGTCTTGAAGGCGAAGGCGGCCTCGCAGCAGTGCTTCGGTGTTCTATCTGATAAAGTGGGGTAGAGGTGCTTGGGATTTAGGCTGTGATACGACAACGCGAAGAGGCTCTTACGGTTACTGGACGAGGCTGGTCCCGGGTCGGCTGGTGACCAGCCCGTTTCAAGGCTAGTGAAGAAACGAACGGACATCTGCCACGTTGCTTCCATATACATTGAGGATGTCGGGCGGGTGGAGCCGGCGGAGTGGATCTCTACTATCAGCGGCTGAGGAGCAAAGCACGAGAAGTGTTTACAGATCCTAGATACTGAATTATTTTGAGGCGCTCGCTGAAGCATGAATCGCTCTTCGACAGAACAGAAGAGAACGGGCATAAACTTACCGTATATTTGCTTTCCTGACTGCGATTGGAGGAAGAAATGGTGCGGACCTTGGAAGACGGCATCTCCCTGGAATGCAGGAATCCGCTTGAACTGTGATGGGAAGGCACTAAGATCACCTGTGTCAAAGGTCAGGCCTTGGGTGCCGTCAGCCGGGTGCAGCTGCGGGAGTTCCTCAATGTCGGTTGATGCAGCATTGGGCAGCCAGCAGGTTTGAAGTTAACCCGGCAGTTGCGACTATGTTCCACTACTCTTTTGGTCGAGTCCGAGGATGCAAGGAAGGTTGGGGACATCGGACAGAAATGGTGACGATGGGTGGCTCACTTCTGTCTGCGGCAAGCTCGCCTTTCCCATTCGTGAAATCAACAAGGATATAAGCCAGGCTCTTCTCTGACCACTCGCTCTGTCAGTAATCTCGGTGTCTCGAAATAACGATGCTTCGACGTCCCCATAGCAGTCAAAGTAGCTGTTGCACTTAACACGTCACCGACCTTGCCTGCAGGTCGTATGGAGGAGGTGCTGATATCCGTTGAGACACCCGTCATGTAATGCCCCTTGAATTCGACAGCCAGAGACCCGAGGGTATCCGTGAGTGACATTATAAGTCCGCCATGCACAGTCTAGAAATATCGGGAAGAGGTTTCGCCAACTGAAGAAAAACATGGGAGAGATAACATGGGACGCACCCCAACTCTGTTGACTGTTCGTGGTTGAACAGCATTGCAGGTCTTACGACAAGACAGGGATGGTCTCAGCCCAAGTCATGATCTGCAAGGATGAGTGTAAGATTTTGGTCGGGGATAGTACCCTACTGATCAGCGGATAGTTGTTCTTCGTATCATCCTCGGACTCGCTGAGACTAACCCCCGGCCATTTGTGGGCCACGACCCTTGAGCGGAGAGATAAGTGAGACGAACCGTGACCCGAAACCTCAGTCGGCCACTCGCAATTGTGATCACTGTGGTCTAGGCCTTGAGTATGAGCTGAATAGTGCAATGACGACCACTGAATGACATCATGCAAGCCATGAGCACTCTGCACTCTGCTGTGAACAATCAAACTTGAATGCAGGGCTAGGTAGATAGGCACTTCCGGGACCGATAGCAGTTCCTCTGTCAACATGTTGTGCAAAACCGTCAAAATATGGGGTGGGATCAGATGTATATGGATGCTAGCATATATCCGAGTCGGGTGGAACAGCAGATACATCAAACCCAAGTCAAGAGGTCTACTCACGCAAAGCCAAGCATCTCATCGAACGAGTCAATGCCAATCACTTTCTCTTCGCCATCTGCAACGTTAAATTGTCGATATACATCTGTAGCATTGCATTTTCAGACGAGAGCTTGTCGACGTTGCCTTGTACGCTCTGAACCCGCGTGACCAATGCTGCGGGGACAGAGATATAGGTCATGGAGTCGGCAGCATACAACGCGCAGACAAACCTCGTAAATCACCCTGTGCGGCGACAATGTCTCTACATGTAACAAAGATGAGCCTCGGTATGTGCGAATCGAAACGAGCGAACGTACTTGAGGACCTGCTCTTTTCGAAGGGCATCTTTTACAATGTCACCGGTTTCTGGCTCGGGTTCACCCCAAGCAGGAGCCTCCTCGAAGCCGTTGAACGCCATGACGAAGTTCCCTCAGCATCCCTGGCGGTGATGGCAGGGTTCACCCACGTTCCTCGGGGAATCCCGAGATCGCCTGAGCTTCTGCTCCCACCAAGATCGTGCGCACTTTTCAGGAAAGTTTCTTTGGGGAGCCGGTCGATAAATGAGATGCCATTGTCTGCGACAAAGTCGTCGAATCGTGATTGGGCCAAAGTAGCGGCCAGGCGAATTTCTTCGAGCTCAGCCTCTATTTTTTTCTCCCTCTCCCTCAAGCTTCTCAGTCGAGCGAGTGATCGATCAAGCCCAGGCCCCTATGTTCTTTGATGAGAAAGTCGGTGACAATGCGATACAACCAGGTTCTTTGCTGATGCAAGCGTCGGGTAAAGTCAAATGCAAGTTTTGTTTTGTGCACTGACGTTTGGATGATTCACACCATGATCGCACCCCAATAAGTTACTACGTTCTCGAGGAACTACATACAAAGGTGCTTCAATCTATCTCTGAGTGTGTACTATGGAGAAGCTTGGCCTCAAGGCTAAGAATCAGCCGACACCCAACAATTACTTCCATCGCAACTGAGAAACCTTCAGACGAGTTGAGATCCAGGGATCGTAGCTGTGCGGTCTATCAGATGGAATTGACCTGGTCTATTGATGGAATGCAAAACGCACCCCAGTGCCAGTGGGTTTCTAAGTCAGATAGTTGAGGATGCAGCCCGTCATTATGCTGTGGCCCGTGGAACTGGAAGAATTACAGAGATTAAAGAACTAGCTCACCAGCAGGAATAGAAGACATTTCCTCGTATCATATATCCAACAATGCTTGGTCCGGTGATGCCATTGCGCCTGAATATTGAATGCTGACCAGCTCTGTCTGAGCTAGGCCAGCCGCCCACAGCGCGAAAGCGCAGAGCAGTGCCCTGAAAACGAGCACAGTGATCCACACATAAAATAAGGAAGCTCTTCAGAGTGGTTATCGAGGCTGCTTACCGTCAGTCACTATTTTAGAATAAACTATTAGTCAAGCGAAGAGTCTTCTCCATGAGCTCCTAAGTACTTAACTTGGGCAAGGTCGTGAAAGCGACTGTCACGAACCGTGGAGCACGACAGGCGGTGATGTGATGGTGGTGGTCAGTGCGAGATCCAAGCATCAGACAACTTCAATTGTCAAGGATGGAGTTGGCGAAGTAGAGTCAGACTGATCGTGACGCTGAACATGCACCGGCCCCTACAGTGCCTTCATAAGATTGAGTACCCACATCGTGACGGCATTCTACCTGCCACCGACAGACGTTTGTTGGTAAAGCCGCGAAGTCTTCTGACTTAGATGGAGTAGGATCGACTGTCTCCCTACTGTCTAAAGTGGTCTGCCTAGAAGAGGCTAGGGGATCAGTGCCTCGTTCTGATCCTTAAAATATGTCTCTACCTGAGGCTTTCGTCGTTTGTTAGATCTCAGTCGTTCTCCTCGCTGCACCTTTAGCTTGGGACTCATTGAACAAGAGTTCCAACATCAGGATTACTATTACACCTTCGGGAGGACATCCATCGCGGCGCTGTCGGCATCATCGGTCGCTCGTCGGGCGGCCTTTGGGGGTGGTTCGCTTGCTCAGGTCTCTAGGAGAAAATCAGTAGTGAATGATGCATCGAATGCTATATATAGTAGGCAAACACAATCGGGATACTGGTGAACGCGCCGTCCACTGCAGCTGCTGAATGGCCAGAGACATGATGATGTTCCGCAATCAAGGGCTCGAGGAGCAAGGCAGAGCCCCGACATGGTCTTCGATAAGCTCAAGCCCAAATTAGGCAAGTTTAGTGTTCGCAGGGAGCTTCTGTTTGAGTTGTGTCGAGGCAGGGACATAGCAGCCAGATTGGATTGTGTTTTTCAAAGGTACACTATCAACT
Source organism: Hydnomerulius pinastri MD-312 (assembly GCA_000827185.1). Classification (NCBI taxonomy): domain Eukaryota; kingdom Fungi; phylum Basidiomycota; class Agaricomycetes; order Boletales; genus Leucogyrophana; species Leucogyrophana pinastri. The sequence continues at coordinate 61,002 of KN839899.1, read as the reverse complement.
AATACCCTCTGTGGCGCCGCGGCCGCCGCCTATTGTTGTTACGAAACCCATTCCGACGGATACTGAAACCCTCGAAGCAAGATCAGCGAAGAAAGCGAGAGGAAAATCCCGAGTATGTCACAGGAGATCGAGAAGGAGAGGCTGGAGTAGCTATTATTGTCGGTGCAATGAAGCACTTGGGTGGAGATCCTGGCGCCACTCCTCGTCATCATCCGACCCGTGAGTTACTTGACCTGAAACTATAGCCCTGCCAACCATCTCGATAAATTCGGTACAATTCGCCGCTTGCCTGAATGCCTGTGAAAATGTTTCATGAATCCACGGTACATTGTCACCAATCCTCAAACATGAACGTACGATGCTTGGGGACGGGGAGCTTGAAATGACTATTGAAGGCAGGTCAACCTCGACTTCGCGAAGTTCCACCGGAGCACACCGAGCCAGCTTGTCGTAGTCTCTCATGACATCCCAGCCATCTTTAACGCTGTGAAGCTTTATCGCCACCGGAGGTTTCCCCAAATTTTGACGTCGTTGTAACCACTGGAGAAGATCGGTCAAGCCTGTGACCATGCTCACGCTGAGGCTTCCCAAGTCCTCCCAGTGATCTATCGCTTTGCTGTGCAGAAACATCTCCAGGTCAGGGCTCCAGATTGAACAGTTGCGCACGAGAGGGAAGGCCTTGGCGACGCTCAAAGCATCTCCAGCGTTTTTGATGAGGCCTTCGATCCGGATGCTGCGAACGAGAGGAAACCTCAGATTCGCTCCGGATATGAACGTGTCCCATGTCAGATACTCGCCCCAGCAGAGTGACGTCTCGTTATCAAGTTCGATGTTTGTTAGTTTGGGTGCTGAAAGTGACTTGAAGAGAACTTCTAAGCCCCTGTGACTTTGAGATTCAGATACAGAGATGCTGAGAGAGGACAATTGGGGGAGGTGGATACTATCTGGCTCGAGATCCATGTGCTCAAACGGTTTGAACGGGCAGCTGAGCACCAGATGGGATAGATGTCGAGCTGACCGCAGAGCGTCGCAGAGTGGCAGGGCTAATGGGACATAGGGTGATTCCAGATAAAGGGATGTTAAATGCGATGTGGAAATGATGTCTGGGCAAGACAAGCGTTCGAGCTTGAGGGAGTGAAGGTTTGGGCATCCAGCAGGGCTGACGAATTTGGTAAATGTTCGTCGTTGGAGTCATTGAGGGTTCTGGATGGACAACCTTTTGAGTGATGGGCTTGTCTCGCGATCCAGCAATGAGATTAGGGAAGGCATAAGGCGGAAGTTAAATTCATGGATATCCAGGTCGTACCAGCGAGAAGAATGAACAGCAAGTATTTCCATCAAGGAAAGTACTGTCTGTTGTGCCTCGAGGTCAACGCCCGACTTGGACGGTCGAAGAGTGATGCGGAGAGGCATCTCCCCGCTTCTATCAAGGAACGTTTCCAGTGTATCGGGTGTAAACTTTTCGGTGACATCGATCGTGGCCCATAACCTGGGAGTTTTTGTAATGGTGTCTCTCCACCGATGTGACACCCTGAGCCACTCCAGGAAGTTGAGGGTCGTGATCCGGCTGCCATCAACATCGCACGCGTCTTCCAGTATTGCGGCAAAGATTTCGTTGGGGAGCCGATCGATGAACGAGATGTTATTGTCTGCGATGAACTGGTCGAATCGTGATTGGGCCAAAGCAGCTGCCAGGCGAGTTTCATTGAGCTCGAGCTCTAGTTTTTTCTCCTTCTCCCTCAAACTTCTCAGCTGAGCGATCAATTGATCAAGCCCAGGTCCCTCCTTCGTGTATGGTGCACTGGCAGCGGTTTGCAGCATGTTACCTGAGGAGAAAGTCGGTGAAAATGCGATACAACTAGATTCAAGTTCTTTGTTGACAACCGTTCGGATAAAGCGAAGT
>KN839899.1:0-49248 GCA_000827185.1 Hydnomerulius pinastri MD-312 | reverse complement strand
GAGCGAAGCCGCGCGATCAAGTGCCCAACGATACCCCTGCAATTGGCAGGCGGAAAGAAAGTCCAGGAAGCCTTGAGTCAACCTGGAGCAGTCGAAAAATTCTTCGGCGGCCCCGAGGCGAAGCATGCAAAGGAACTGAGAGAAACGTGGATGCGGATGTGGGCATTAGACGCGCCAAACACGCCTTTATCCCTCTCAGCTGAAGCAGAACAAAAGACCGGTGAACCGCTAGGCACGGCGCTCGCGCGCGCCAACGCCATGTCGTTGGTACTCAAGCCCCAGCGCGAAGGCGGTGGCAACAACGTATACAAATCTGACATACCTCAGTTCCTCGAGACGCTCTCCCCGCAGGATCGCCAGGCTTGGATAGCCATGGAGTTGATCGTACCGCCTGCAGGTGTAGGTGGGTACCTCGTACGTGCTGGTGGGATGAACGGGGGCGCTGGTGCCTTACCAGAGAAAACCGTCCGCTCTGAAACCATCTCCGAGCTTGGAATATTTGGGTGGGCACTGTTCTCCAAAGAGAAGGTGGTGGAGGAGCAGGGAAACGTTGGGTGGCTCATGAGGACGAAGGGAGTGGAGAGTAATGAAGGAGGGGTTGCGGCAGGATTTTCGGTGTTGGATTCGGTCGTGCTCGTCGACGGATAGGAGCACGGCTAAAGGAGGGACTTGGAAGGCAATGAAACATGTACAATATAGATTATGAATATTAAGCCGGTGGGTTCCTGTCATGTCGTATAACGGATGGACAGCGAAAGATCCTGGCACTACTCCTCGTTAATCCGACCCGTAAGTTACTTGACCTGAAACTATAGCCCTGCCAACCATCTCGATAATTTCAGTACAATGCGCTGTTCGATTGATTTCCTGTGAAAGGGTTTCATGAGTCGGCGATCCATTGTCACCAAAGCGCAAACATGAACGTACGATGCTTGGGGGGGAGGTTGAAATGACCATTGAAGTCAGGTCGACCCTGACTGCGTGAAGTTCCACCGGAGTACACTGAGCCAGCTTGCGGTAGCCTCTCATGATATTCCAGCCGTGGCCATATTTGGCTTCGTCGAACTTTATCGCCACCGGAGGTTTCCCCAAATTTTGACGTCGTTGTAACCACCGAAGAAGATCGGAGGAGCCTGTAGACATGCGCACAGTGAGGCTCTCCAAGTCCTCCCAGAGGTCAATTGCTTCGCTGCGCAGAAAAATATCCAGGTCGTCACTCCATAATGAGCAGTCGCGAACGAGAGGGAAAGCCTTGGCGACATTCAAACTGTCTGTATCTTGTGCGATGAAGCGTCCGATCCGGATGCCGCAAACGAGAGGAAACCTCGGACTCCCTTCGGGTATGAACGTATCCCATGTCAGTAAGTCACCCCAGCGGAGTGTCGTACGACTGTCAAATTCGACGTTTGTTAGTTTGGGTGCTGAAAGTGACTTGAAGAGAATTTCTAAGCCCCTGTGCTCACGAAATTCAGATATAGTAATATCGAGAGAGGACAATTGGGGGAGGTGGAGCTTGAGATCAAGGTCCTCAAACGGTTCGAAAGGGCAGTTGAGCACCAGATGTGATAGATGTCGGGCTGACAGCAGAGCATCGCAGAGTGGCAGGGCTGATGGGTGTCTGGATGGTCCGAGATGAACTTCAAGGGATGTTAGATGTGCTGTGGGAATGATGTCTAGGCAAGGATAGTGTACGAACTTGAGGGACTGGAGGTTGGGGCATCCAGTAGGGCTGGCGAATTTGGGAAAAGGTAGATCTTTGGCCCATGAATGATTATGGATGGACAACCTTTCGAGTGATGAGCTTGTCTCGCGATCAAGTATCGAGATTAGAGAAGGCATGACGCGGTCGCCAAATGCACGGATATCCAGGTCGCACCAGCGAGGAGAATGAACAGCGAGTTTTTTCATCAAGGAAAGTACTGTCTTTTGTGCCTCGAAGTTAACGTCCGACTTGGACGGTCGAAGAGTGATGTGGGGAGGCATCTCCCCGCTTCTTTCAAGGAACGCCTCCAGAGTATCGGGTGTAAACTTTTCGGTGACATCAATCGTAGCCCATAACTTGGGGATTTTCATAATGACGTCTCTCCACCGATGCGACACCCTGAGCCACTCCAGGAAGTTGAAGGTCGTGATCCAGCTCCCATCAACATCGCACGCGTCTTCCAACACTGCGGCAGAAATTTCGTTGGGGAGCCGGTCGATGAACGAGATGTTATTTTCTGCGACAAACTCGTCGAATCGTGATTGAGCCAAAGCAGCTTGCGGGCGAGTTTCTTCGAACTCGGCCTCTAGTTTCTTCTCCCTCTCCCTCAAACTTCTCAGTTGAGCGATCAATTGATCAAGCCCAGGCCCCTCCTCTGTGTGCAGTGCACTGGCAGCGGTTTGCAGCATGTTACCTGAGGATAAATTCGGGAAAGTGCAATACAAGCAGGCCCTTCGTTGATGTAGTCGTTCGGGTAAAATCAAGTGCTAGTTTTGTGTTGTGTCACCGAGGTTTGGATGGTCCACACAATATTGATCGCACTCCGATTCCACTGTCCGATATTAACTCGGAGCATCATGTATCGCAGAGCGCTCGGGGACAAGCCCTTGAAGCCACACGTCCCAGGACCGGAAGACAGCCAGAAAAAAAAGGACGAATCCCGCTGAGCCTCCTCATGCTAAACAATCCAGAGCAGCTTCCGCTTCCTTCGCCAGAATACCTTCAAATTCACGCTACCCGCGCTGAGGTGACCAATCTTCCCAGAGCAGTTATATCGACAGAGTTCTGAGAGGCCTGCAGGACGCTGAGGTTAGTCGGACATAGTGTTGGGAGTTGAGAATGAGCATTATACCGACTTTGTCGGCATTAAATTATGTGCTTGAACAGGCTTGAACTCAACTCAGGGTCCAGTGCAATAACAAAGAGCACCACAACGCTTTGTAAAGCTCACCATGTCCAGAGGCCAAAGTCGCAAGTTGGGCTGTTAGCGCTGTGAGACTGCAAATCGGTCCCGATGACTCAATCCTCATTTGTGGTGCGGGCCTTACTCAGGCCGTTCGTTTTTCGTTAATTTCTGCTTTCCAGGTTTGAAGCTTGAAGGCTCCTGGGTTCCTGAGTATCTTTCTTCGACGCGAACCTCAAATCCAGACTCGTTCATCAAATGGAAGCCAACACAACCATGACCCTATGATGTGTTGTGATAACTTACTAGCATATGATTTGTCGCTGACTTTGACCGGTAACCGCCAATAGCCTACAAGCTCCGTTTGCTATGACGCAGCACCGTGCCTGGGTAAATGTAGTCACGCACAAGCTAATGGTAAGTATTGGCCAGTATTAATGGATGTGAACTGACATCTCTCTCACACAGTCTCAAGCATACTTATTAGCGAATCAATCAAGTGCGATCTTCGGCCTCGAAGCACTTCGAACGGATGGGAGGTTTTTTTGGAAGCAGTCGATCGAAGTCGTGATACCACTCGTTTATTCGTTCAATCGTTCATGCGGCCCTTTTTCAAGCAGCGTTCTCCTGGGTCCGGCTGCGTCGCCATGAGGCAACTCGCACAAGACCATGGCAAGGACCGGTCAGAACACCTCTTCTGCCCCTGGACTGGACTTTGTCCCGATGCTCATTCTGTCACCTGAGCTACCTCCGTGTGGCTGGAATATCTCCGAGCTGTCAAGAATAGTTGACCATTCTGCGGTGGCGCCGAAGCTTGCCAGCTCAACTCGCGGAAAAACCTAGCCAATTATAAGTACCTGCGAAGTGGTTGTTGGCAAGTACGGTCGCCACGCAGTGACTTGTATTCATTAGCCAAGTTGGTGCCATGCTGCAGAGTGCTCTGGTCGTGCTTGTAGCCGGGCTGGGCTGGGCGGTTGCCAGCCCCTTGCAGGAGCGTGCCCCGCCAACCGTGGTGCTGGACGATGCTACGGTCACAGGGGTTTCGTCTGGATCGGTGTCAAAGTTCCTTGGGATCCCCTTCGCGCAACCTCCGTAAGTCACTAAACTAGTCAGAAAAGCGCATGGACCTGAACACTATCCGTTAATTCAGGACGGGAAACCTTCGTTTCCAGCTACCACAAACCATACCAGCATACAACGCCAGCTTTTCTGCGACAGCGTTCGGTCCCTCATGCCCTCAACAGGCTATCGAGCTCCCTCTACCCTCTGGTCTTGCTGCTGAGACGCTTGATTACCTAACCAATACGATCTACAACCTCGTTACGCCTGCTGCAGAGGACTGTGAGTAGTGTTTGATCTCATATTTATCATCGCGCTGAAGGTCTCTCAAGGTTTGACGCTCAATATCGTCACACCCGCCGACGCTACCTCCGATTCCAAGCTACCCGTTGTTGTGGTATGTGCCAGGATATATGCGCGGTCGTTGACCAGTCCTTATTTTATCATAGTGGATTTTTGGAGGTGGATTTGAACTTGGCGGTACCAGCACGTACGTCCAGGCCATCCATCCATCGCTAAACACAATGTAACGATTTTGACTATAGGTATGATGGTGGGGTTATCGTAGATAAAGCGATTTCGCTGGACGTCCCCGCAGTTTACGTGAGCATGAACTACCGGTGAGCACATCCCGCTGGTCCTCAGCTGCTTGAGAACAAACCAACTCGTGATTTAGCGTGAGCGGTGAGTGCAATGTATTTAAACAGGAGTTATTGAGTACTGATCTCAGCTTAGCGTTCGGCTTTTTGGCCAGCCAAGAAGTCAAAGATGCTGGGGTCGGAAACCTCGGCCTCCAAGATCGTACGTTCGCCGTGGTCTTCTCTCTTTCCCACAATATCGAATGGCTGTGCATTAGAACGACTTGCCCTGTACTGGGTACAAAAGTATATCAGTGCTTTCGGAGGGGACCCGACCAAAGTGACCATGTAAGCGGTTCTCATTCGCCTCGGATCTTCTTCGACAGCATATATACGATGTCATCTACAGCTGGGGTGAGAGTGCCGGTGCTATTTCTGTCGCCCTCCAAATGGTGACGAATGGCGGGAACCCCGACGGCCTATTCAGAGCGGCTTTCATGGAGAGTGGATCCCCTATTCCCGTCGGCGATATTACCCACGGACAACCATATTACGATGCGCTTGTCTACGAGACTGGCTGTTCCACCTCATCCGATACCTTGCAATGCTTGCGCGAGGTTCCCTACGAGACGCTGCTCAGTGCCGTCAACCAATCGCCTGGTATTTTTGCTTATCAGGCGAGTCTTGAAGTATCTGATGGTCCTAAGAGACCGCCCAAAAGAGTTTGCGTGCTGATACCTGTATAGTCTCTGGTATTGGCATGGCTGCCCCGCGTCGACGGCGTCTTCTTGACCGAAGATCCTCAATACTTGGTTCAGCAAGGTTCTGTTGCCGATATCCCGTTCATCTCAGGTAATAATTTTGATTGATCGATTTCTCGTTCTGAGATCTATATCGTATCGCAGGTGACTGTGATGACGAGGGGACCTTGTTTTCTTTCTCTACTCTCAACATAACGTAAGCTTCTCTTCCTACATCTTTAGCACCGGTCTCGGTAGATGATATTACTTTCAGGACCGATACACAGCTTGAAGAATATATCCAGACCTACTGGTTGCCCAACGCCACGTCAACCATGATTCAAGAGCTTATGGAGTACTATCCAGCCGATATCGCTGACGGCTCGCCTTTCGACACTGGTGATCTCAATGCGCTCAGTCCACAGTTCAAACGCCTCGCGGCCTTCCAGGGTGATGCCGTCTTCCAGGCTCCTCGACGTCTTTTCCTTCAGGCACAGTCCGGCAAGCAGAACTTATGGTCATACGGCAAGTAAATTCTCGGCGCTGAGGTTTCGGGGTCGTGTATCTGATGAGGCCGATCCGCTCACAGTGAGCAAGCGCCTGAAGGCAGTCCCTTTCCTTGGTTCGGTGAGTAGCTATGTGACTCTCCGTGTAAGAGCTTGCTCACTTTTATATTTGAATATGCATTAATCAGTTCCACGGTTCTGATATTCTCAATGTATATGGAGGCGACGATATGGCATCCTATCTCGTTCGCTTCGTGACCAATCTTGATCCCAATGTTGGCTCTGGCTCTGAACTATACTGGCCGCAGTATACTACTGACGAGCCCAACATGTTGGAATTCCTTGATGGATTGATCCCTCAAGCGCTTACCCAAGATACCTACCGTGCTGAGGCAATGGCATACCTCACGAATGTAACACTAGCCAATCCATTATGAAATATGGGTCGAGGTTGACAGGGAATCAATGATGTTTTATGGTAGCTGCAATCCTATCACTCAGGCCGGGACAGATGAAGGACTTGGGTGTAGATCCTGGTACTAGTAATAATCCGACCCGTAAGTTACTTGACCTGACACTATAGCTCTGCCAACCATCTCGATAAGTTCGGTACAATTTACCGTTTCGCTGAATTCCTGTGAAAGGGTTTCATGAATCTGCGATGCGTTGTCACCAATCCGCAAACATGAACGTACGATGCTTGGGGACGGGGAAGTTGAAATGAACATTTCGGGCAGGTGAACCTTGACTCCGCGAAGTTCCACCGGAGCACACCGAGCCAGCTTGTCGTAGTTTCTCAAGTCATCCGAGCCATAATCAGGTCCGTGAAACTTTACCGCCACCGGAGGTTTCCCCAAAGTTTGACGTCGTCGTAACCACCGAAGAAGACCGGAAAGATCAGAGGGGTCTATGGACTTGTGCACAGTGAGGCTCTCCAAGTCCTCCCAGAGGTCTATCGCTTCGCTGTGCAGAAAAATATCCAGGTCGTCACTCCATAATGAGCAGTCGCGCACGAGAGGGAAGGCCTTGGCGACATTCAAACTGTCTGTATCTTCTGCGATGAGGTCTCGGATCCGGATGCTGCAAACGAGAGGAAACCTTGGATTCCCTCTGGATATGAACGTATCCCATGTCAACAAGTCACCCCTGTCCAGTGGCGTATAGTTAACACATTCGAGATTTGTTAGTCCGGGTGCCGAAAGTGACTTGAAGAGAACTTCTAAGCCCCTGTGCCTTCGAGCTTGAGATATAGAGATACTGAGAGAGGACAATTGGGGGAGGTGGATACTATCTGGCTTGAGATCCATGTCCTCAAACAATTTCAAAGGGCAGTCGAGTACCAGATGTGATAAATGTCGAGCTGACAGCAGAGCATCGCAGAGTTGCCGCTCTGATCCGTAATAGGGTGATTCCACATGAAGGAATGTTAAATGTGCTGTGGGGATGGTGTCTAGGGGAGGGAAGTATATGAGTTCGAGGGACTGGAGGTTGGGGCATCCAGCAGGGCTGACGAATTTGGGATAAGGGAACGCTAGAGAATTCTGGATGGACAACCTTTCGAGTGATGAGCTTGTCTCGCGATCAAGCAATGAGAGTAGGGAAGGCATGACGCGGTCGTCAAATTCATGGATATCCAGGTCGCACCAGCGAGAAGAATGAACAGCGAGTTTTTCCATCAAGGAAAGTACTGTCTGTTGTGCCTCGAGGTCAACGCTCGACTTGGACGGTCGAAGAGTGATGTGGAGAGGCATCTTCCCGCTTCTATCAAGGAACGCCTCCAGGGTATCGGGCGTAAACTTTTCGGTAATATCAATAGTAGACCATAAGCTGGGAGTTTTCATGATGGTATCTCTCCACCGATGCGATGCCCTGAGCCACTCCAGGAAGTCGAAGGTCGTGATCCGGCTCCCATCAAGATAGCACACGTCTTCCAGGACTGCGGCAAAAATTTCGTTGGGAAGCCGGTCAACGAACGAGATGTTATTGTCTGCGACAAACTCGTCGAATTGTGATTGGGCCAAAGCAGCGGCTAGGCGAGTTTCTTCGAGCTCGACCTCTAGTTTTTTCTCCTTCTCTCTCAAACTTCTCAGCTGAGCGATCAATTGATCAAGCACAGGCCCCTCCTCTGTGTACGATGCACTGGCAGCGGTTTGCAGCATGTTATCTGAGGAGAAAGTCGGTGAAAGTGCGATACAACCACTGGCAGGTTCTTTGTTGATGCAGCCGTTCGTAGAGTGAAGTGCAAGTTTTCTGCTCCAAACGTTCAGATGGTCCACACCATGATCGCCCGCCAATTTCATTGTCCGATATTAACCCGCAGCATCATGTATCGCAGCGCGTTACTAGAGGGGAAGCCCCTGAAGCCCCTGCCCTCGACATGGTTGAGAACTAGAAGAAAGCCAGAAAAAAAGGGACGAAGCGCGCTGAGCCTCTTCATGCAAAAAGTATGAGATGAATCGTTGACCAACACCAAAACATACAATGTGTACGCGAACAGAGTATAATTACTACCCTAACCCCCAAGCATAGCCAGTGAATATTTTAAGCCACGTAGCCGTTAACGGAAGGAGCCATGCATGTCGAAACCAGGACCTGATCAGTCCATGTGGTGCCGCTCTCGGTGGGAGTCTCGCTGAGAACGTAGGAAGTAGCGAAGTTACCAGCAGCCCAGCCAACATAGCCAAGGATGACTGGAAAGCAAAGTCAGTCGCACGGTTCGACAGGCCCGGAGCGGAGGGGAAATGGTCTCACCGTCAGAGTTCTCAGCTTGGTATTGGATCTGCTGGCACATGTACGTCTCGCAAGAAGCAACGTCTCCACCACCGGTCTCCGTGTTCAGAGCCTGGCGACCATTGCAACGCAACCACTGGGAAAGAGGTTCCCAGGCGTCATCAATGTTGTTGGTGACACACGCAGAGTTGGTTCCGCTGAGAATTGTGCCCGTGTAAGTGCTATATTCTGACTATGAATGCAGGGAGTACCCACGAGTTGTCAGAGTCGAGGTACTTGTGAACGTCCATGATAAGGCCAGTGAAGCTACCATCGGGGTTGGTGACGGTAGCAAGTGCAGCTGCAGAACCACCAGAGACGAAGGTCTCGGCAGAGGTGTAGTTGTCACCGGGGAGGAGGATCAGCTGGGTGGTGGCACCGGCGTTACGGATGGCGGTAACAGCAGCCTTCATGCAAGATTAGAATGGCCAGTTGAATAATGCAAGCGGAGGGGCATACCTGGACAGTCGCAGCCCAAATAGTGATCTGCAAGGATATGAGTGAGTTTTCTGCTCCGCTAGTGAAATTTATGCACATACGCTGGGCAAGTCATGAGGCTCGTTCATGCTAGTTCTCAGTTAGTAAAATCCGATAGCTGGGGGGGGGGGACACCTACACTCCAAAGACGATCTTGCTCTCGGTAGCGTAGTAGGTTGCCAATGAACTCCAGAGGTCGGCGAACATCTCGTTTGAGGGACCGCCTTGACCGATGATCTGAATAGGTCACGAGAAGCATGTCAGACTGGGAGTACTAATCGCACAATGAATAGCGCACGTCGCCGTTGAACCTGGCGTAGTTGTGGATGTCGATGATGCAGCTTGCACCGGTGGTCAAACATGCCTGAACAAGGGCGTCGTACTCGGCGAAGTTGGTCTCGTTGAGTACACCAGTAGCCTCGTTGTTGGTCAAGAATTGCCAGGAAACGGGGAGACGGAAGATGTTGTATTTGTCGTCGTTGACGAAGTGGGTCATTTGACCCGCACCGTCGGAACCATAGTATTGGGTCAACGGCGGGTAAGCAGAGCTTGCGGTGTCTGGCAGATAACCTTTGAGTTCGGCGGAATTGGCTTTCGGAGATAACACTTACCATCACCGCTGGTGTCCATACCGAAGTCTGGGGCAAATAGTACATAAGCGTATCTATGGCTTCGACTCAAATTACCCACCGAAACCGGCGATATTGACACCAGCATATTGCAGTTTGCCAGCGGACGCGGGAGGAGTTGCGCCGCAGGTGCTGGTCGCCGTCGCCGTCGTCGTCGTAGTCCCAGCAGCTGCGGTCGTGGTGGTAGCGGTACCAGCTGGCAAGCACTGCGAGTAGTCTGGGTGCACAAGGCCACATCGAGCAATTCACGACGCATCGAACCCCGCCGTCAATATTAACTCTGGCACTCTGTGAGATCTAAACTTACACTCGCTCGAGTAGGTGCAGACGGCACCCGAGACGCAAGTAGTTGCGCCAGTCCAGTTCTATTGAATCGATTTGCAAAAAGTAAAGAAGCGTACACCGGGTCGCTCACCTCACCGCCACCTGTTGAAAATAGTCAGTTCCAAGGTGGAGTGCGAAGTTGTAGCCGACGAGCTTACATTGGGCATAAAGAGCAGCTTGTCCGCGAGCGGACAATGCAGTGAGTCCAACAAATCCGAGAGCGTAGACAGCCTTCATCCTTCTGGTTTCTGGGTGAGATTACAGACAGCCTGGCAGTAAAACGCGCCCGCTTACCGCACATTTTATACGTTGTTCAGTAGCCCCTAACGGAAAGAGGGGAAATAGTAATTATGATGGACCATGCAGCACGCTGGATAGGGTTACCCACGAGGTAGCCGTCCGAAGGTTCGCCGAGCACAACTGCGGCATAGAAGCTGTGCGTACGCTATTTCTGTCAGTTCCGTCGTCGACAAAAAACGCGTGACGTACCAAGTTGCTGCTATAAACAAGACAACCTGGGGGATCGCGTCCCACTGATCAGAGGACGGATGTTCTTCGTCTCATTCTCGGATTCACCGAGACTGATCCCTTACTGTAAGTGTACCACGATTCTCGGGGAGAAGGATGAGTGGCGACGGACTAATATTAGACGTACGACCACGAGCTGGCCATTTGCAAGGGCAATCACAGCAGCCTGCATCTGCAGTATGAGCGAATGAACGCAAATGGTGACCTCACGGCTCTTGAACCGCCATCTTGAAAACCACGAGTACAATCTGCTTATTGTGAAGAGTAACACGTCGATAGGAGCTCCGGAGGGTAGCTTAGGGAATGGAGAAGGCGTTCTGTGTTACCATTCCCATATATTGCAGCCGGGTGTATCTGTTCCATCCGCTTGCCGTCCGCGGGCATTTTGTGACCCGGGAGCATCAAGTCTACCATCACAAAACCCATGGATCAACGTGTGACGTTGGGATGAAGATACTGAAGATACAGAGTGAGAGCCGCAGGACCTTATCTCACGAACGCCGTTGGAGTAATATCGGATGCTCATGGGCATTCCCGATGTTTGGCGCCAACTAACTGGTCAGCCTTCCTGCTACATGACGAGGCAGGTGTCCCATGGAAAGCGAAGAACACTGGCAAGGACTAGAGGCTTCGCTCGGTGACTTCGGAGGTTGGAGTAAGGCACGACGCATATATTTGCCAATATTTTCTAGCGCCTTCTAAAACGTGCTGTGACGATGTATGATGACACATGAGACAATATCTGCAGGGAAAGAAAGGTCTTCGGGTTTGAAGACACGCCGTAACAGGGTTTGACCAGACACAACTTGAACACCTTCAGCCGACTCCGTGTTTACTTTTGTTTGGCAAGAGCTTCCAAACGAAACAAGTGTAAACAAAAGCGAAAGCAACGCAGTTAGCACTGGGCCCTGGCAGCCTGCAGGAGGCTCTAACAGACGCAAATAATGGCTACAATCGAAGAAAGGTGGGTCTATGTCTATTAAATGATGAATCATACGATAACCATAGGGGTACAGTAATTGCTGCACCAATCGAGTGCTTATGACATTTTTGGAGATCATGACCCATCAGAATTCAAGTCCCCAGCAGCAGTGATCGGGCTGTCATTGGTACCGGGCCCACCCTCGGAATTCAAGTTCTCAATGATCTCATCTATTCGCCCCCTCTCCTGACTCTCCCGACTCAATGCGCTCACGACTTCGTGGAGTGGAAGGGGTTCGTCCTCGGGATCAGGGGATGTAAGCGTAGAGCCTTCAGCCTCGTAGAAATCGCTCAGCGTTAGGGGACGCATGGCAAAACCCTGGGTAACCAATCCAGACAAATTCGTATACAGCGACGACTATGAGAGTAGAATCCACTCACCTCCTTCTCGATTCTCTTGATTGCTTCTTCGTCATGGGACATGTTGCGCATGCACTCGCGCACAGGTACCATCGCCGTATTGCGACAGAGCTCACGCAGGTCCGAGCCTGATAGTCCCGAGGTCTGGGCAGCCAGAACGCGGAGAGATAATGAGGGATCAAGCTTGGTATCTTTCAGCATCTGTAGATTCGACACGTGGTCAGCCTGACATCCAACGAAACAAAGGCGTGACAAAACATACCAAGGTCAATATTTTGAATCGCTGCTCGGCATCTGGCAGCCCGACTGCGAATCGTTTCGGCATACGCCGCAGAATGGCTGGATCAATGTCCATGGGACGATTCGTCGCTCCGAGGACCAGTATTCGATCGGAGCCAGTAGTAAGGCCATCCCACGACCTAAAGCAAATAACCTTCAGAATCTCCCAAACCTTTCAAATGAACAACCCACGTCATGAACTCAGCCTTCATCATCCCCATCACCTCGTGATCATCCGACCTCCGCTCCCTCAAAAAGGTGTCTATCTCATCCACGAAGATGATCGCGGGTTGGACTTTCCGCGCCAGACTGAACAGTCCCGCGACGAGCTTGTTGGATTCTCCGAACCATTTGTTCGTGAGTGCTGATGCTGCTATGTTGATGAATGTGGCACCGGACTCTTTGGCGAGTGCACGAGCGAGCATGGTTTTGCCGCAACCTGGAGGACCGTAGAGAAGGACACCCTTGGGGGCGCCGAGGAGTGAGGAAGTGGAGGTGAAGAGAGTAGGGTACATCAACGGATAGATGATGGATTCGCGGAGGGAAGAGATGATGGGATCTAAACCACCGATATCTATGATGGACAAGTCAGCTCGCCGTACCTTGCTGTCAAATTCGCTGCTTACCCTCAAAGCGAACGGTAATGTTATCGGGGTGGATAACCTCCTTTGATATCGTCCCTGGAAGAGTCATCGTTAGACTTGGGCATCATTGAACCACGCAGGCTGGATGTATACACACTTTCGTATTCATCAAGCTTGAGGCCTTTATGCCCGAGCTTCTTCATTACCTCCGTTCGGCGCTTCTCCGATTCTTTATCCGCGGGATGCCAGTCCATGATCCACTACAAGTGAGTTCAAGCGGCGGTAACGGGACACGGAATTAGCATTGTCATATTAATGTTAGGATGTACTGCTCAAGACGAGAAGGGCTGGGGCTGTTATACTTACTCGGAAAGCATAATATACTGCAGCCTTAAGTCGCGTAACCATTCGTCAAATCGTCAGTCTGCGCATATTTAAGCGCTGTTATGTTTGGCGCACCTGCGATGCTACAAAAAGCGCAACTAGACAGCAAGGCAAGTGTCAGCGATAGGTGCCAGTGTTCGGCTTCCGAGTGGTCAAACTCGACAAGGGAGGATCGTTCGAGTGACACAAACACGGAATGACGCACCATCGAGAATCAGTCGTTTAGTATTCGGAGAATTAGACATGTCGATTTCGATTTTGTGGCTGCAACGTGGACGGTTTGGAGCGGCTGCGCCAGTAAGACGTATCAGCCTCGGCAAGGAATTGGTTCGTGTCTGGGATCGTTGGTACGAGTCTTTGTTTCGTCAAGAAGGTCCAGCAGTACCCCGTCAAAGTGGGGCCAAAGATAGGACCGGCGTCTGGTTGATGCAGAAGGCAATCGAGAGCTTTCCAAGTACGGGCTGACTCAGGCTCAACGTGCACTTACTTACAGGAAGGGAGGAGTTGTCAAAGATGGTAGAGATATTATTATTTCGATTAATTTGTTCCCGCAAAGAAAAAATACAACCGACACAAATTTTGCTATGTCCAAAGCAGGATAATATCCCCCTGTCCACACAGTGCTTCCTGGTGGGAGCGATCGCACACAACGGCACACAGCTCACACACAGCCAGCGGAGCAAACTCGTAGATTGTTATCGATATGCTTGTTATAAACGTCCAGTCGTGTTATTGCAAAGCCTGTCTCCCCATAGCTACCTTATCGACCTCCTCGATGTCGACCTCCGAGCCAGCGCTACCCGCCGTGGTCATCGGCGCTGCGTTGCCTTCAACGCCGTCGTTGTCATCACCCTCTTTCTGGGCTGCAAAGTGGTCTCGACCACTCGCGACACTGCCATTATTGACAGTACCTTCCACGCTCCCACAGCCCAACTCTACAGCATGTTGCTGTGAAGCGTCATCCTGGGCATACTTCATCATCCCTAGTTCCAAATCATAGTCCAGCTCGTATGCGCCGGCACGAAAGTTGCTCAGCGTTTCTTCTGTCACATCGGAGCTCACGAGTGAAGGCGCGGCCGACGCGAACATAGTGGCTCTGCGGTCTTCGAAGGCAGGCCGAACGTTCTGGGATTGGGGATCGGTGGCCAAATTAGGGATGGCACTGCCGGTGGTGCGAAGCAGTGGGGGCATGGATAGGTGTGGCCTCATGCGGTGTGCAGCGAGGGTGGGTGGAACATGCGTTATGCGCCTGCTGCCTCTGTTGGCAGAAGTGGAGGTGGGAAGTGTGGTGTGCTTCCACACCTTCCACACACCTAGGCGTTCGCTCATGTCTGGTCCACGTCTGGTACGTGGAGCAGGTTGGTTGGGAGCGCTGGCTCTTGCAGGCTCGACGCGTGGACGAGCGACGAGCCAGAAGCCGATGAGGAGCACGAGGAAACAGACTGGAGAAAGCAAGAGCGATTAGTAAAATGACATAGCGCTCGCAGCAATGGATGCAGTAAGGTAGCTAGGAGTAGTGGGGCGAAAGCAAACACAAAACAGGCATCATTGGTGAAGATCGTGCCTCGACAGAGCCACCACAACCGACCTCCTCTAACCTTGAAGTCTAACGCAAGACTACGAAGAGTTGGCAGACTCGGCACAAAATGGTGGCGCAGAGCGGTGTCCGCCCACCACAGCGTCTAGCAGGAACAACGAGAGACAGGCCCACAGGAGGGCGTCGTGCAAGAAGCAAAGTATGATACAGTACTAGTGTCGCCACAGCGACTTAAGAGTCAATGAGCTCAACACACCTAAACCGCCAGCAATAAGGAGGCTGGTGCTCTTCTGTAGCCCCTCGTTGTCTTCGCTATTGCCGGTATTAACGGTACTCCGGGTGTCAAATACGGTCCGGGCAAGGACTTCATCGCGATCAGCGGCCAGAGCAATCCCGTTACCGATGTCGAGAGAGGATGGGAGGATGAGTGTAGGAGTCATCTTGAGTCGTGACGATGACCGTTAAGTCAGAGGGTATTTATTGACCGCGACGACTTGGAGGGGTGTGGCGAAGAGAGGGGTTATCAGTCAGTTGTGCTTCGCTCCCGCAGTCTAGTAAACCTCTTATAAATGCGGCATGATTGGTGCAGTGCCCCGCCTCGACCCAAGTCTCTGGTCCCCCGAATTCTCCCGAACGATACTCGAGCAACGAAAGAGGAAAGTCGTCATTACTTTGATTTCCTGAACGTAGGTTCGGAGTTCCATGGCCACATGGAAGGAGGCAACGAAGGTAACGCGAACCTTATCTGCCACATGATGAAATAGGCGAGTAGCAGTGCGGGGAAAGCGTGCGTTTTGCTTGCAGTATGTATAGAACGCTTGGACGGCTTTACCAATGCCACAAGTACCTGTCTTTACTTGAGATAAAACTCAAACAGAATGACCCAGTGTAACTTTCTTGGTGCTGTCTAGGTAAGCTATTGTATATCCGATTCGAGCACATTGATGGGCTGCGCACCATCGTTGTTCTCCCATTGGACCCATCTGCCAAGGAAATTCCTCTCATGAAAGCCCGAAAAGGCAGTTACTCCCTGACGGGGGATATCAGCAGTAACGGACACAAAACGAACATAACTTACAAATCTACAAGCTCCCATCCTTGGGTGTATGACCAACACGAGGCCGCTGTTCTAAGGAGAAAGTAAAGAAAATTCCCATTATTCCATTACACAGCTGCGAACTGCCATACTGGTGGCCGACAGCTCGCGTGGGATTGGCTACCTGCATCGGCGAGACGACGGCCGTCGATCCAGTTGAGCGATTTCAGACGCGATCGTGTGATGCGAAGACGCCTCCATCAAATTCTTCCTCTCCAACTGCAGCCTGACTGCCAGGCCAAAACCACGATGCAGCCGCCGAGTCAAGGTTCTCATTCGCCACTGGACATGCCGTGCGGCATCGACGGCGCTTGCGAATATTCCAGATAGATCGCAGCTGTGAGTTTGCAACCGCATGATGGAAATGAGCGCCCAACATGACACTGGTACCTGAAGCGCACCCGATGACGGACATTCAGGACATCGCGCAGAGCAGCCAATCCGCTAAATTGCCTCTCGATGCTCTTCAACAAAGAAATAGGATAATTTAGACAGGGTCGGATGTTACCGATAAAGTGCCGCCGGCATCCATTTATGGGCATTCCATCGGCATCCAACTTAGCTCGAGCAATTTACATGCGGTGCAATACAAATGTCACGTGACTTGAGGTTCCCTTCCCGATCGGGAATCGGTTTGCCGATTGCAAAGACACGGTCGCGCTCGTGGGCCTGACGTGGAGGAGCGTGAAGACTCCATTTGGAGGCCGGTACTGACACGTTCACAGCGTCGTCCTTCTTGGATTCTACGATACAAAACCTAGCCAAGAAATAGGTTGGCAATCAGGCGGATCATCTCAGCTGAACAACAGCTTGGTCAGTTATGGGCGCCGCGTTGTCCTTCCTGTCTCTTGGATTTTCTTTGGTTGCCTTCGTCCTTGCTTATGGTGCTTACACCGAAGTCATATGGTCGAGATCGCTCCGGGCTAGGCAAGCCATCCTCGATGAATTAGGATTGAAAGTTACCCAAACTACCAACTATAAATTTGTGGGGTTCTTCCATCCATACTGGTAAGCAGTCTCCTACCAGTGTACAGCTTAGGAGCTTGGAGGGCACCAAAAAACTGATGGGAAATTTCCAAGCAACGCAGGGGGTGGAGGCGAACGCGTCCTTTGGACTGCAATTGCTCACATACAGCGAGAGCACAAGGACATAGTCTGCGTGGTCTACTCTGGAGATATCGACGCTTCGAAACAGGAAATCATTGATAAAGTAAAGGTGGGATGATCCTCACTTGTTGGATCAACGGGTATGCTCACGCTGTCTATCCGTTCGCGCTTAGGCTCGCTTTGCGATTAATCTTAAACCTTTGGCGCTTTACTTCGTGTTCTTGAAGTCAAGGGCACTAGTCGAAGACTCCAGATGGCCCAGGTTCACCATACTGGGCCAAAGCTTGGGTTCCATGTACCTCGTCTGGGAAGCAATGTCAAAATTTATCCCAGACCTCTACATTGGTATGTTTCCCCATCTCTCTGATGCGATCACATTCAGAACCTGATGGTGTAAATATACTAACATCTACGTACGTGCAGATACAATGGGCTATGCCTTCACATTCCCGGCTGTGGCGTGGCTCACTCGAGCTTCTGTTCCCATCGGAGCATACGTTCATTATCCAACCATATCTACTAACATGCTTGCGCGTGTTAGTGGCGAAGGATGGAAGATGTGTGCAAAGCGAGTGTAAGTCTTCAACCTCCGAGCTGAGCGCACCATAGTCTTGTGCCCCACTAACCCTTTGCTGACTTCTCGAGATAGCTATTACCGCCTCACGATGTACTACTACGCTTTGTCTCTGTCGCACGCGCGATTCCTGATGGTTAACTCCTCGTGGACATGCGGGCACATCGCATCCATCGTGTCTCGCGAGCATTTCGGTCCTGCCATCGAGTGGGCGCACCGAGTTACTCCCCTGCTCTTCGTTAAACTTGTTCTTTCGGGGACAGCCGTTCGATTCGTGATGTATGGCGTGGATGGACCGGGTGCAGTAGACGAGGTAACCAAAGATGATGTGAAGCCCGAAATTGTGTATCCCCCTTGTGATACGCGGGAGATGGCGAAGTTTTCGTTGGAAGGGCGTGAGCGGATCATCCTGAGTGTCGCGCAGTTCCGGTATGTGATGAGCTCATTGGGCTCTGGTCGTGCGCGGAGAAGTCTGATTGGATGAGTTATATCTAGCCCGGAGAAAAATCTGCCGGCTCAATTGCAAGCGTTTGCGCAGCTTCTGATGGACCATCCTGAGTACAAGGCCCCCCAAAAGGGCTCGGCGAAGGGCGCAGTCCGGCTGATTCTACTTGGTGGGGCACGTCACCAGGATGATCTGGATAGAGTAGAGGCCCTGCGTGCGTTAGCAAAGGAGCTTGGCATCGAGGTAGGCTTTGGCGCCAAGTACCCTGAGCATGCCTCACAGATTATTCCCATCCCCCAGGACCAGGTCAGTTTCGTTGTCAATGCACCTTACCCCGAGATGCTCGGTTGGCTTTCCCGTTCAAGTATCGGTCTCAGCACAATGGTAGACGAACATTTTGGGATAAATGTCGTCGAATTTATGGTTCGTACTTCCTCTCACTTAACGCGACAGTTCGAAGGCGCTTAGTGCCTGACCCTTGGTACACAGGCAGCAGGTCTTATCCCTCTCACTCATGCATCGGGCGGTCCGTTCAATGATATCGTCGTTCCTTACCAATCAAACCCGACTGGCTTCCACGCGAAGACACCTGGAGAGTTCGCAGCGGCTATGCACGAAGTTCGTCCATGTTCTTCCACTTCGTCTGTCGTTATGCTCACGCCATGAAATATAGATCCTTACGATGGATGCAGCGACTGAGAAGGCGTACCGCGAGAGAGCGAGGCAGTGGGCTGTAGAGAGGTTTTCGGAGGAGGAGTTCGTGAAGGCGTGGGAAGGGAGCGAGTGGAGGAAATATGTGCGATGAGGGGGCCCGGGATGGGAGACAAGAGCTGGTTGTTTGGTTTCCATGGACACTTTGCATGATGATTTGCGCTTGGGTAAAATTGAATAGCATCATGACTGCCAGTGGCATCGTCGAGCATTCGGCAGAACCTGCTGGTATGTGCTTTGGTTGTCAGGCTCTTGGTGCCTCGACCAACGGATCGCATGTAGGTATCAGCCCGCAGGTACACGTGCACTCCCTTCGGCGGGCTTCCTTCACTGCTAGCTCTGTGCGAATCCTGACGATGATCCAATCATGGCTGCCTCTGTTATTTCAGGGGGTTCCCAGCTCCACGAGCGCTAATCTAACATTACCATCCAACTCCGAGTCAGTTCGAAGACACTGGCATACGTGCACCACGGGAAAAGCGGTGAGTTAGAGTCATGTAGCTCCGTTGCCGGCCGGCTGCAGGATACTGACGATTATGAAACGGGGTCGTTTACAGCCATCAACCCCATCATAATGGCGCAGCACCAAGATTATGATCAAAGTTCCTTAGGAGGAACGGCGGACGAGTTACGAGCTCAGCTGCGGTTTTCGAAGGAGAAGGAGACGGAACTTCTGAACCAATTGCGGGAAACTCGCGCTATCATCGAGAGCACTCAAGCGAAGCTCGATCGTCTCATCCGAACAGGCACGATTGCACCCATCGATCATCTTCCTGACGAGATCTTAGTAGCAATTCTCGAAGAAGCGACTTCCTTCCATGACGGAGCAACGCTTGAATGTCCACCACCCCCAGTGGACTCGTGGAAGTGGTTGGCAGTATCTCATCGCTGGAACAACGTGATCTCCGCTACCCCGAGTTTGTGGACGGTTATCAACCTCACGTTGAGGTGGACCCCACACATGCTGACCAGGCAGCTCATGAAGAGCGGTAATATGCCGTTGCGTATCTCGATTCAGCCATCAGCAGAAGTCAGAATACGGTGGTTTGACTGGGACACTTCAGAGGCATGCGAGCATCTCTCCTCCCTCATAGTTCCGCTCCACCACTATTCCCATCGTTGGCGAAGTCTATCAATTCGCGGATTTTCTTCAAAGACAATGTCACAGATACTCGCCTGTTTAGAAGATACAAGATACACATCAGTCGAGAGTCTATGCATACAAAGTGACAAGCGCGAAGCCGACAGCGTCCTCCAGAAGGTGCCGGGTTGGATCAACTATACCAATTGCCCCAAACTCGAACATCTCGACCTTGGCGGATTTCGCATTCCAGATAGCCTCCCACCAATTCCATACCTAAAATCACTCTCACTCGCGACGGAAAGAGCCTCCACCGGGATGCCAGTGCCTTCCTTCAGTCTACATGACGCACTGTTGTCAGCGTCGAACCTGTCAAGCCTGACCTTGTTTGGCACGACGAGAAGTTTCGGGGACCTGTATCTGACCGCTAACAGTATCTCCCTCCCGAGTTTGCGCGAGCTCAAGATCTACCCGCAAGACCACGATTTTCCAGGACTAGACCGCATCATCATAGCAATCGACGCCACAGACCTTGACCATCTAGAGTTTGTCCCTCGCTGGGGTTTCGGAATTCTGTCCCACGCGCCGTTCTGGCCTTTAGGAGTGCCCAAATTCCCTCGCTTGCGCAAAATTCGGCTGAAGAACACTGTTAATGAGCACTCTAACATGGCTCTCCTGGCTTCTGCGTTTCCTATGCTGCGCCACGCAGCGCTAGGAGGCCTGGAGGTCTCTGCATTTATCGCTCGCTCGCCGCGGCCGATCGACCGGTGGGAGGAGCTGGAGAGCTTGACCATCATTGGTCCAGAGTACACCTTCATGGAACAGCTCCTTGGGTGGCTTGAGGAACGATATCAGACTGGGAGGGGGATGCTGCATGTCAGACTCGAGGGACTTGCGAGCACCAGCGACTTCCTGGAGTTTCATAACAAGATACTCCAGTTTGCGGTGGTTGAGCTCGATGATATCAAGCTTAAGATTGGCAAAGCGACTTTCGTAGTTACTCCTTCGATTCAAGCGGTACGTTTCTCGCGACAACCATTCTGCTGTCGCTAAAGCATCCTCCCAAAAGAAACTCTCCAAGGCAACTCCCGACATCGCCAGCGCGCTCGGAAACATTCGAAATTCGGATCTAGTTCCCTGCGAAGACGACGATGACAATCCCGTTGGCTTTGATGATTTTTGACTGAGGCTTTCCTGTGATCACAGAACCTACCGAGCGCCACTGACACATCCTGAGCACAGACACATCCTTACACCCATGAATGTCTTCATCGCATCCCTCACAATGTCACCTACACTAGATTTATCCGAAACGAAAAATGATCTCAACGCTCATTCATAATCATCACAATCTGCTTTCAATCCCGCGCACTCAAATTGGATATTGAAGCGTCACGTTCGTTAGATACACCATGGCCTTCGCACGATAACTGTCTTGCGTGAGCATTGAGGGATGCCTCCATCCAAAAACTCCAACATAATTGGCTCGCGGAGGTATATTGCGACCAGTAGAGGTCGGATGCGCCGTTGGGATCAAGGTTGGTGACGAAACGAACCGGATATCTGTCATGTCGTTGCCTTGAGGATGTCGAACGCGTGGAACTGGCGGAGTATATCTATACTGTCAGTGGGTGAGGTGCAAAGTACGAGAAGTGCTTACAGATCCCAGACACGGGACTGTTTTGAGACGCTCCTCGACAAAAGAGGAGCGAACGCACAGGAAAACCATATATTATTCTTTCCTGACTGCGCCTACGGGAATAAACGGCGCGGAATACAGCAATTCGCTTGAACTGTGGTGTATGGGCATTGCCTCGGAGATCTCCTGTGTCGAAGGGTGAGCCTTGAGTGATTTCAGCCGGGTACAGCTGCAGGAGCTCCCCAATCTCGGTTGATGGGGCATCGGGCAGCCGGTAGACTTTTTCCCCTTAATCTATATAACTTACAAATCGAGGGACCATACCTGGACCGTCTTCACCCAAGTCGGGATCTGCAACGCTGAGGCTGGTCCCTGGCCGTATGGGTTCCACTTGGGCGGACGAATGAGTGATAACGGATCGCACTGAAACCTGCGTCGGAAAAACGCAGATTAGTAATATGATAAGCCACGACGACCACTGAATGCCATCTTGCAAGTCATGAGCACTGTTCGCTCTGCTGTGAACAATCAAACTTCAATGCGGGGTGGTATTAGATGTACAGTATACGAATTCTAGTATATATCCAAACCGATGATGCTACGACAAGCAGCTGGATTTCTAAGTCAGTCGTCGCTGAAGCGGTTCGGTGGAGAGGACGTCCCGCACAGCTGTAAATGGACATTTAGCTGAAGCAGGGATTCCCGAAGTACAGTGGTCGAATGGAACAGTAGGTACCTCAAACCCAAGATGAGAGGTCTACTCACAAGAAGCCAAGTATCCCAGTAAGTCGAACGCGTCCACGCCAATCACTTTCGCTTCGCCATCTGCAACGTCAAATTGTCGATATACATCTGTAGTGTTGCGTTTTCAGACGAGAGCTTGTCGACGTCGCCTTGCACGCTCTGAACTCGCGTGACCAACGCTACGAGGACAGAGATATAGGTCATGGAGTCGGCAGCATACAACGCACAGACAAACCTCGTAGGTCACCCTGTGCGGCGACGATGTCTCTACAGGTCACAGAGATGAGCCTCGGTATGTGGGAATCGAAAGGAACGAACGTACTTGAGGACCTGTTCTTTTCGTATTGCATCTTTTACAATGTCACCGGTTTCTGGTTCGGGTTCACCCCAAGCAGGAGCCTCCTCAAAGCCGTTGAACGCCATGGCGAAGTTGCCTCAGCCTCGTTGACTTCCCTGTTTGGCCCCAGTAGGCTGAGTTTGGGTGGTACTGAGCAATTCGAGGGTTCCTACTCAGGTTTCTCGGGGAATCCCGGCTTCGAAAGAGGCAGCCCCTGAGTTTGCTAAACGGAGGCGCCGACTTCGAGCGCGCCGTTCTTGACAATGACCAGGACAACTCACCTCTACGCGTGCCGGACGAAATTTAAAAGTTACGCTGAGCTGATAGGAGATGTTACAGGCCTAGGACTTGTGCCGTGACTGAGACATTCTGACTTGTTGAGGTGGGCCATATGTCGGTTTCTCGTCTGTTTCTTGTGAGTGGTTGACTGCTTCGTTGCCACTTTTCAACTCGCCCTATGGTCTCCCAGGACCGGACAGAGGAAGGGTCAAGACTCTGAATCCTCTCTCTTACGATGGCATACCGACGAGATTAATGGCACAACCTCCAGCTCAAGTCCGAGTCGAGCTTCAAGTTATATTTTTCTCGCAGATGGGCTTAGGAGCTGTCCTGCCTCAGAGTTGGCTTGGAGAAATGGTCACTCGTTTACCGTGGTGGAAGGAGAACACATTCGTCGGCTGATGACCGGCGCTTACCCGTATACATCACAGGCTGTCCAGTTCAACCCAGCGAGCAGGCCACTGCCGACATTCTCATCCTCGAGAACAACTCTCAACGGAGGTAGCGCGGCATTCAGTCCTATGTGCTTTCCGTGAACCTCGCTGTGCTTGTTTCCCTGTCCATGTCTCGTTATCTCGTGTCATAATCACTTTGTGCTGTCCTTGATCGACAAGAAAACTCAACATAGCTCGTCTCTTCTTCCCCTTGCTCTTTTGACTTCCCAGCCTTCCCTCAGCCACCACTCGCAATTCTCTCTTCATTTCCCAGCAAGACACACCTCTCAATCCCAGTCCCCCCCTGATTATCCACATCACAGCTCATGCGATCTCTGCCTCCCTGGCTGAATGCCAACACATCTTTCACACCCTCGTTTTCTCGCAAGGTCGGGTTTTTCTATCTTGGTGGGTGATAGGCTGGAGAAAAAGCAGGTTTGCGCCTGCGCCTGCGTCCTACCAGATGATGGACGATATATGCGTTTTCGCGTTCGTCACAGATCCCTTGTCTCCTCTAAAGGGGACAATTTCACGTTTCTAACTCGGAGCCCACTTCACGCCTCCCCCCCCCCAATGGCGGCTCCCCGCCTCTCGTTCCTTGAAATACCAAGGAATGGAAGATGTCGAGACGTCGTCATGTAGGTCCATCGTCTTCGCAATTCTATCGCGGGAACCGACCCGCCGCCCGATTAGCCGATGATCCAAGGCACACCGCGCTTGAATCCGTCAGCTGTCTTCATTCCAAATAGAACTACGCTGTACAGGTATCCAATTGAATCGTTGTCCTCACGATTTGGCCCGACGTATTGTCTGCGGTTCGACGCACAGGGGACAGAGTTCACAGAACTGGTCGTCAGAATGCAACAGACGAACATTCTCCAGTAGTCCTACTGCACCGTCTTCGCAACTTAAGGTAAGAACTCTGACTGTAGGTAATCTCCGCTATTTCACTGGCACCTTCCGAGTCCAACAATAGACAGACATACTTTCCCCACCCCAGATCTCCTGGTAGTGCCTTCGTCGGGTGCTTCACGATAGTTTACAATGGCCAGTATCGGGTTTTCACCGTCGTTGTGATGATTCATTAGGGCGATTCAGCCGGCCCGAGATCGCTCGCAGAGTGTTAGGCTCATGACCGAAACACCTAC
Source organism: Hydnomerulius pinastri MD-312 (assembly GCA_000827185.1). Taxonomy (NCBI): domain Eukaryota; kingdom Fungi; phylum Basidiomycota; class Agaricomycetes; order Boletales; genus Leucogyrophana; species Leucogyrophana pinastri. The sequence continues at coordinate 25,033 of KN839899.1, read as the reverse complement.
ATGTTAGCTTAGTTTCTCGCATTGGATCCTTATGAGAGTAATCAAAGTAAGTTTTGCCTCGTCTTAGTAAACAGCGTTTCCGGTCTAGAATTGGGGTCGTACACTACACGTCTTGCATTCATCCCGGTGTATCAGGTCCATTCTCCGCCTTCTCATTCCTGACCAGCACTCTTTTAAACTATACACCCTCGGGCGAATCATCAAAACCGACCATTTGGCCGATGCCTTCAGCAATGCCTCCGGCTACCCCTGTGCTGCCACCCTTCGAGTTGTCTCCTCCGTGAGCGCTATTTTCCTCGAGTAATACCCTCACCGCCTCCGAAACTCCCGTTTCCTTCATCTTCGGCGCCAATCTCTTCAAAGATGCGGGCGGTACAAATGGCTTGATGGCGGAAGCTACGTCCTTGGCTGGTATTCCGAGCGCATCTGCGAGGACGTTTAACCTGCTCTCTAATTCTCCTGCTTCCCCAGTCCCTTGAGATGTCCGTCCGCTTCCGGATCCCATCCAAGAGCCCCACCCAGTCTGGGCACCACTGCTACTTCCCCCGCGAAGCCTTCCACCAGTGCCGCCAACGATTAAACCCCACCATCCAACCTCATCTTTCAGTTTCCCCAGCAGCGTCACCATGCCATAGACATACCACCCGAGGAGCAGGGCTGCTCCTAGTGCAAGGGCGTATATGAACCTATTGAAAGGTGTTTTTGAGCCGGGCGGTGATACTGGTGCCATGACCTTTTTGGGTCTGGTATTTGGTATTTCGGTAGAAGCATCTGTAGGAGGGGCTTTGGACGGGCTTGGTTGTGGTTCGGAGGTTGTAGAGGTCGAGGTATCAGGGGAGGGCGTTGAAGACTCTTTACCGTGCTTTGTGCGTTTTCTGGGCGCCATGGTTGTGAGCGAAGGAGTAGCAGCTTTTTGATGGCGAGGAGCGGGGGCAAGGGGTTATAAGGGGATGATGACGCGTGACGTCAGGTCATGTGATCGAGGAGAATGACATGCACTGATGCAGTCCTTGACGCGCTCTTCTAGACGCGTCCTTCAAGCTGAGTATGTGCCTCAGAGTTACGTACGAAGTGGAGCTGCGATTTGGACTAAGGCCCACTACCCCACGAAGACCTTCAAAGCGCGCATCAATTGATTTGACCATAGGGGCGTACTGCAAGTGACTGTAACGCTGAGAAGGTCACCTAACGGACCAACTGTGACGGAATGCCTCCGGCCGGCCCGAGATCGCTCACAGAGGGTTAGATCTAGAAGGACTGAGGAGGATAATAGTGCCATCAAACCGGTCGGGATTGACAGTTAGCGGAACAGCGAGCACTTTGAGCTGCAAACCGTTCTTGGTATTCACATGGATCGCCAATTGGGGTGATGGTGTAGAGGCAGCCCAACTCAGACATTTTGCAGGATGCTGGCGAGGAGGGAAAGGCGCGGGAGTAATGTGAAGACTCTCCGGCCCAATAAACGAAATCTGGCTCTCTACAGCCGCTGGTAGCCGTCGAAATGACTGGACGGTGGTGGTTGGGCAGGTCTGTTGCAGAGGGAAGGCGTGACTTCGCTTGGCGTTCAGAAGCATGTGCTCGAGCGTTGGACCAACTGCAATAGTTACGGGGATTGATCGTCATCAGCTGAAGAGAATCCAACCCGAGAAGGCGCGGTTAAGCCGAGGCAGTCGATTTGGGCTAGTGAACGGCCGTATTGCCGTTCCACCCTGGATGATTACGGGGAGCACACCGATGATAAACGCTCAACAAACTCAAACAGCTCCGTCGATCTCGAAGCAATCTCGAGGAACGGTTCCGTCTCCAAGGTAATCAACGTTGTTACCAATCACGTTATGCCCGGTGCAGAATCGTGCCTTATCATCATCTTATCAATCCCCATAGCCGGCCAAGTAAATTAGACGATTAGACGATCTTGTGGAGCCCGTCATATAAATTGAACATCAAAATGTACCTCGCATCCAAGTCCTTCTCGGTGTTGCTCGCCTTGTTGTTCTCTCTCTTGTCCTTCTTCCCTCCTCCCGTCCCTCCTCTCTGCTATCGTCCTCATCAACTTTCACGTCCTGCACATACCACTCCTTTCCACTGCAGAAAACTGTCAAATATACCCTTCAAGATACCCTTCATTTTGTCCATAAGCCTTACTACCGGTTACACTCGCGATGCCATCTCCAACTTTAAACCTCTGCGCGTTGCTCGTCCTCTCTGGTCTCGCGCACGCGCACCTCGCTGCCTTCCATAAGGCCATGTACTGTTTCAACGTGAGTCCATCTGTCTCTCTTCTTACTATGCGTCAGGGATTTGGGACGGGTCGTTAACATCGGATCCTGTAGGGTACAACGCCCGGTCAAGTAAACTACAACACCGAAGACGCTGTCACCCCATTGTGGAACCTCAAGAAGAGCGATTATTGGTTCCATCATATCAACAAGGTCTGTGTCTCGCTTCCAGGTATTCGTAACTCAGTGACGATATGGGGAACAGTGCGACGAGTTTCCGCCCGCACCTGGTGATTTCCTCAATCTGTACGTCCTTCCCTGCCGTCTAGCCTCGCTCCATCCCTCGATTCCACTCATTATTAACGTCCACCCCCACCCCCCCACGTATACAGACCCGCAGGCGGGTCCTTTACCGTTGAAATCGCCTCCAACCGAGGCCTAACGTCCCTCTCCGACGACGGCGCCCACACCTCCGAATGGCCTGACGGGAAGAATCATCCCGACGATTACTCGGTCAAGAATTTAAGCGGGGAACCGCTCAGTCCGAGTGGGTGTATCAGGAACCCGAATAGTGAGTGATGTTTTTTATGTTATGTGTCGGTTGTAATGAGGGGGAGGGTCATTGAGTCGAGGTGATGGACAACGTGGCCGCAGGTGCTGACTATAAACTCTAGTCCATGCGCAGAATCAGTCTATGGCTGCTGGCACTGCGTTTGCAATTTCTTACGAAGTGAGTTCATCCGTCTTTTCCTCCCCCTTCTTCTGTGTGCTCACCGGTCCGATCTTGCTCAATGTTCCCATCCCGCATCGTCATCTCCCACCGCATACACGTGCTTTAAACCCTTCGACAGTCTGATTTGAGCAAGGTAACACTCGACAATCTCGTTGTTTTCTCTGTGAGATATCAGTGCGTACCTTTCTTCCCTTTCCCTCATCTTTTGCCTCACGTCGGCCTTTCATCCCCCAACCTTCCTCCTCGCGGTTGCTTTCCGCGTCCCCATAAATCCTATCCCGCCCTTCTCTAAAAGCACCCCATGGAAACGCCTGACGACATACGACGTCCCAGCTGCTATGCCTGCTTGTCCTGAAGGGGGATGCACATGTGCCGTAAGTGCCCTTCCTCCTTGATTTAACCGGTGTCATTACTGACCTATCGACGCTCCTAACCGACCCACATCAACGCCGCCCATCGCTGCCATCGACGCCCTCATCTGGCCCCAACACACTCGCCTCTCGCGCCCCCCACCAATTCTTCAACCTACACGTCAGTGGGTCTGGGTGAGTCAAGGCGACAATTTACGACAGACGGTCAGATGGATGACGGATTCGCTATCCCCAGATACCCAACGGGTGCGGCGAACCCAATATCTACATGCAAGGTTTCAAATGCTCCGTAACCCCCTCCACCTCCGTCGCCCCCCTTGCCATCTCCCCGCCCAAGCCTCCCGTCTACTGCGCCGACGACCCCTCTAAATGCGTCGCGGGCGCCAAGCAGATCATGATCTGGAACCAGGCGGAGGGGAACAATATCGTCGTGGAGGGCTTCAAGGGTGATGGGGAGGGTGAGAGCCCGGGGTATAATATGGGGTGTGGCTTCAAGGATGGTGAGTCATGGGCGTTGCGTTTTGTGAGACTGCTTGGTGCTGACACCGATTTTCTCTCGTCTTGTCTCGACTAGGTGCCCAGAACGATATCTTCGCGCCCGGGTCCGGGTCCGGTTCAGGCTCCAAGGCTGCGTCTCCGCCCCCAGCAGACAAGGCGGCTTCCCCCGCGCCCTCCATACCCGCGCCGACGTCTGTCAAGCGCGCTCCTGCTCCAGCGTCTGCAGGCGGGACTGCGGAGACGAAGACAAAGACGGCTGCGCCTGGACATAAGACGTGCCCCGTGAAGCCCAACCCGTCCGCCCCACCCGCGTCCCCCTCCCAAACATCACCGAAGGCGGCTCCTCCGTCGACCTCCCCCGCGGCCCCGCCCCCCGCACATCCCTCCGCCCCGGCATCGGCGCCCTCTGGCTCCCCGCCCACGTGCAATAAGAACAAGAACGCGAAACGGATGGTGCACACTGGCAGAGCCAAGCGGGGGCTGTATTAGTCGCAGGGGGGATGTACTTGTTTTTGTGAGGGGTGTCGGCTGGGCCGGTAGGTTGATGTCGATGTCGATGAGTTCTCTTATTTCGTTTGTGTTTTTACCTGAGGTGGATATACTTATACCTATGTCAATGTGTTTTGTCCCGCTCGTGTCTGTGCAGCGTCGCGTGCGCTTTGTGAGCCCTTTCGCATAGCGTGCTACCTGGTCCGTCGCTTTCCTGGATGGTACTCGCGAGTCACGCAGCTACATCTCGCATTGGCAATTATCAGAGGCAAGTATGTCAAAAGGGGACGATTGCCCGTTACGCATCCTGTGGTGTTCGCGTTTTTCGAAAGCGCATTTAGAGGATTCAAGTTCGAATCCGAGCATCACTCCGTCCACATGTCTGCATAGAGTCATTTCTGATAGAGGGCCGCTTAGACCGCACAAAGAGGAGGACGGTACCTACCCAAAACCTAGCCGGCGCAGGTATGTAATGTTCGCTTGGTGCGCCAGCGTCGCTCGAATGACGAAATCAGAGTCCGCCATCGTCTACGGAGCAGCCCGCGGGTCTCTGGGATGTCCCGCGAACGACAAACATGCGCAGGTCGGTCGTGGGTGCGTGTGTCCGATGCTTTGAACTTTGAGGCACCTGAGACTGACGGTCCGAAAATTGAGACCGGTGGCTGGCCATATACGGCGGCTACAGGCTCGCTGGCGCGTTACTCACTCGTGGTGAAAGCTGTGGCTTGCGGTAGGGTCTTCAATTCACGTGCGGCTGGATTGAACGTTGCCAAAGTCCCTGACTTCATCACTCTTGAACTGTCCAGGGTTTCGCTGATATCCTCAGGCTCGCTGCATTTGCGCACTCTACATCTGTAGTTCTACTGGGCGTTGCTGCCCTCTATGACTTCCTCACCATCCTCTGAGAACTTCACATTGTTCTCCAGGGTTATTCAGCAAGGTACACAATTGGAACTTGGAGAGCATACACTCACAGGATCCGAAGACGATTTACCAACATACTTTGTGTGGGCTGGAGACTCCTGGTCAGACACAACACGGATACTAATAAAAATGGAAGGTCGCCTCACTTCCGTATGCAACAAGCTCGCCTTTCGCATTCGTGAAATCAACACGGGTATAAGCCAGGCTCTTCCCTGACCACTCGCTCCGTCAGTTATCTCGGTGTCTTGCAATAATGAGGCTTCGACGTACCCAGAGCAGTCAGAGTAGCTGTCGCACTTAACACGTCACCAACCTTGCCTGCGGGTCGGACGAAGGAGGTGCTGATATCTGTTGATACACCTGTCATGTAATGTCCCTTGGATGCGACAACCAAAGACCCGAGGGTATCCGTGAGTGACATTATAAGTCCGCCATGCACAGTCTAGAAATGTTGAGAAGAGGTTTCGTCAGCTGAGGAGAAGCATGGGAGCGAGAACATGGAACGCACCCCAACTCTGTTGACTGTTCGTGGTTGAGGAGCATGTCAGGTCTCTGGATAGGATAGGATGACTTACGATTATACGGTTCTATCTTGAGCTTCGTTTCTACGAGTCCGGGGGTGGCACGAGTGATTGTCAGCTATGGTTCCTCCAAGTCAGTGCTGGTGCACCATTGTCCACGGCCTGGTTCTCACGTTAGGAAAGCATTTTGCATCGTGTCCTTGCTGCTTCGTTCAGTAGGACCGAGGGGGAGTAAGTAGTAGCTGCTGACCTTGGTTGTCGATAAAGGATTTCCAGACCTGAACAACGAGCGCTCAGCTGGCACCAGCACAACGTGGGATTAGTAAAGATACGCACTCTCCGGGTGAACCGCAAGCAGGCGGCCATAGTGTATTCCGCGTGTACGAACTTAATATATATTCGAGGAGATTGGGTAGCTCGCGTCCAGGCAGATGCAAGGTCAGCAGGGATGTTAGAACTTGGAAGTGATCGGGAGACAATGCAGAGTATCCGAGCGGTTGTTTATTTCTAAAGCTTTTGCCAAACAATCCATTTTAGGCGTATTCGGTTCGATTCCCGCTGCGCCACATAATTCGCTCTCCGCCCGGATGAGTCCGGCTGCGTCCGCTGTTGAGAACTGTTAGTACGACTTTACTACGCATTCGAAATTTCGCAACCACCATCGTCGTCCTTCGTTTCTTACCATAACAATGTCTGATCTGTGCCCTGTATACGCCCCCTTCTTCGGTGCAATGGCGAGTACATGTTAAACATTTACTAGAACCGCAGCTGAACCAAATTGTAGGGCTGCACCTGTGCTATCGTGTTCACTTGTGAGTGTTCGGAAGCGCGAACGTCCTTTGTCGGTGAAAGTAACTCACAATGATTGCTCGTTCTTGTTAGGCATCGGTGCAAGGTCTGCATTCATTGGTATACTGCTGAAATTTTACCGTAAACTCAACTGTTATTCCCCAGTTATGGTACCGCCAAGTCCGGTGTTGGTATCTCTGCCATGGGTGTCCTCCGGCCTGACCTCATGATGAAATGTGTCGTCCCAGTTATCATGGCTGGTATCATTGCTGTGCGTGTCCTCTCCGTGCTCATGGTTGGTTGTGACTCATAGGATGTGTCACACACAGATCTACGGTCTCGTCGTTTCGGTCCTCATCTCCAGCTCATGTACGTCCAGCATTATGTGCACCTGCGGCGCGCATGGTTTCTGATCGGTGGAATATAGTGGAGGCTTCTATGCCACTTGCACAAGGTTTCATTGATCTCGGTGCCGGTCTTTCCGTCGGTCTCGCAGGTCTTGCGGCAGGTTTCGCTATTGGCATCGTTGGTGACGCGGGTGTAAGAGGCACTGCGCAACAGCCACGGTTATTCGTCGGGATGGTACGTCTTGTGTGACCCTGGTCATTGTGCTTGAGCTGACGGCCTCTGCAGATTTTGATTCTCATTTTCGCCGAAGTGTTGGGTCTGTATGGTGCGTATTTGCTTTCCGAACAATCCTTTAGACGTGTGCTGACGCAGAACGTTTGAACAGGTCTGATCGTAGCGCTCATTATGCACACGAAGGCTGGTGAACTCGTTGGACTGGTGAGTCATCTGGCCGAGTTTGCCGCATCAATCTACTAACTCCTTCATCCCGCAGTGCTCCTAAAGTTACCCGGAACCCGGAGGATGTAGACAGCGGGAAAAGATAAACGAGTACAACACTCAATTGCCCCTCTTCATGCTGTTACCTTTTCCGACTACCTAATGATGATGCATTCATTACCCTCCCACCTGACACTAATTTTCTTGATGGACGGAGTTTGATACCTGTTGTGATAATGAAGAGGCAATGCTAGCGTGAAAGTTGATGTTCGTGGAACTACGGCGTAAATCAGAACAGTGCTTGTAGATCAGCGTCACACTGCATCCACGCTGCAATTTTCTCTCAGTGAATCAACAGTGAATTGTGTGAGTTTTGTGAGACACGTTTGAGCAAAGAACAGTGCCTGGGTGCAAACCAAGGTCCAAGAGTAGCAGCTCCGTTCTCTTCATTTCCGTCGACGTGTCAACACATTTGCAGAACTTCCATGCCAGTGCTGGCCATTGCATCGTAGGGTCTTGACGAGGAGTAACAATGATGTTTTCTTTCATATCATTGCCCAGGACTTTGCTGGCTTTGGTGCTGCTGGCAGCTTCACCCGCGCTGTCGGTGTCAATCTCCTTGCCTGCATCATCCAATGACCCATTTCGTGCGATCTTGGTCGTACATCGAGCCAGGCAGCCAGAACTTCCTTTATGCTGCCTGAAACCCCAGCCTTCCATTGACCCTCCAGATGGACCGGAAGACGTTCTCCTTTCATTCGAGGAATGGAAATCGAAACAGTTCCAAGCTCACTCGCATACTCTACCGACCCCACAGGTCAGGATAGAGGCATCGGAGGGCGAGGGCGCAAGTGGCAGCGCCCACCACGAGGCACCGCCCTTGGATCCCCTGACGCCCGCTCCTGACCCTTTCTACCCGGAGGACAGCCTGCCTGCTCACTTTCGTGTGCCGCTAACGGACAGGTTTAACTACGCAAACATGGACTGCTCAGCGCGGGTACACACGTCTCATCGGTCCGCCAAGTCGACCTCGTCGATCCTTTCGTCGAAGAAGGATAAATACATGTTGTCGCCGTGCAGCACGAAGAACGGAGAGGCCCAGTTTGTGGTGGTGGAGCTGTGCGAGGACATCAGGATCGACACAGTGCAGTTGGCGAACTTTGAGTTCTTTAGTGGGGTGTTCAAGGATTTTTCCGTCAGTGTGGCGAAGACGTATACTGCGACGGGCGAGGGGTGGACATTGGCGGGGACGTATCGCGCTAAAAACATAAGGGGTGTACAGGTGCGTTGTTCCGTGTACGACGAAGGCTTGTATTGATCCCTCGAACCAGTCTTTCCACCCTCCGACATCTTTGCGCGATTTTTACAGGTACATACGGATCGACTTTCACTCGCACTACGGACACGAGTATTACTGCCCCGTTTCGCTGCTTCGGGTATACGGACTGACGCATCTTGAGCAATGGAAGTGGGACATGTGGGAAGCGGAGAGTCGTCAGCGCTTACAGGAGGCGGGCGTACACCAACCGCTGATTGAAGCCAACGACGTCCCAAGCGTTGAAGCGCCCGGCGAAGACCTCAACGCGTTCATGGACAAGCTCGAATCAGGACCGATTCATGCAAGCACTGCGTCGTCAGCTGCCGAGTCAGCCAGCACAGCGGGCCAAAAGACCGCTCAGAGCTCGTCCTCGGCTCACTCGCAGACGCGCAGGAAGCCTCCTTCATCCGTCGTACCCGAGGTCCCAGTATCGGATGCTGAGCAATATTCACCGCCCACGACGGCCTCCTCATCCGTCGCAGAAGCGATGTCATCGCTTGCGTCAATTATGTCCCCACCCCCCTCCGCCTCGCCCACACCATCGACAGACAACCACTCCCATCCACACAACGCTGACACACCCTCGGTCGCCACAGCCTCCACGCAGCCAATGTCCCTCTCGATAACCCAACAGGCTGCGCACGCGAGCACACCGTCCGCACTGCCTCCGCTGCAGTCACCAGGGAGCGGAGAGTCCATCTATCGAACAATCATGAACCGGTTGACGGTGCTCGAAGCCAACCATACACTGTATGCACGGTACGTAGAGGAACAGACGGCGGGTGTAAGAGAGGTGTTGAGGAAGCTTGGGGAGGAGGTTGGGAGGCTTGAAGGGATTGTGAGTGTCTTCATCTGGTTAGTGTCATAGCTGGCTAACGCTGCTTTAGGGACGGATGCAAGCGCAGATGTATCAACGGACCGTCCACGAATGGGAGAGACAAAGGCTCCGATTGGAGCTGGAGCATGGTGAGCTACTCTCGCGGGTCAATTATCTCACCGACGAGGTATGTGGTAGTCTTGCTGTTATCCACATTTTATCGTGACTTCTGTTGCCCCAGGTTGTCCTCGAAAAACGTCTCGGGATCGCACAGCTGTGTTTGCTACTAGCCGTGCTTGTATTCATGGGCCTTACACGCGGTGCTCCTTCGGTCGAACAGCCTCAGGCGGTGTTGAATCGCTCGACGCGTGAATGGGGCGCACGAAACTTGAGCTTGGGTAGCAGTAGAGAGGCCAGCTGGAACCCACTCAGGCTACGAAGCCGCAGCCCTACAGTACAACGCGGTCCCGCCAGCGCCAGAGTAGAGAAGGCAACCGGTGATTATCGTCTATAATTGTTGTGTTGTACGTATCGCTAAATCACAGAAGGCACCGATATGCGTATAGCATTCCCAACTCCGGTTTTGGCCACAGCCGCTAAACCACACCCTTCTGCGACGACGTTCAGCCCTCGCAACACTCCGAAGGCATCGAAGTCAGCTTCTACGTCAGCGTCGTCTCTGCACAAACGTTCCCACACACCTTCCTCCTTTCGAACGCCGACGAGGAGTCGTCCGCTCGTGTCTGTCGACCCACAAACCCTACCTAGAGCACTGCCTATCACAAGATCCAGTTCATCCATCGTCTCGGCGCACCCTAGCACACGCTCGGCGAAACGTTGGGCCAGAACCGCACACCTCCATGAAGTCAAAGCCGTCCGCGAACGACGGAGCAGCGGGAGCGGTAGACGCGCCGAAAAGGATAGAGACCGGGAGAACCAAGATTTCGCGGACGTATTCAGCGTTCATACGCCATCATCGTCCCCATCCAAACACTGCGATCCTCTGTTTCCAACCAAACACCGTGGTCCGTTTTCAGTACTTGGTGCTTTGCGTAGTCCTTTGGATGATAGCACGGATGCGGATGCGTGGATTGATACGGATGTAGAAGGGTCGGATTTTGGATCGGATTTTGTTGCTTCGGAGGGTGCTGTTGTATTACTGAACTCGCCGGATGTGGTAGAGCGCCAATAGCCTCGTGGAGGATTCCGTGATTTCATCTATATACCCCGTTTCATAGCATTTCCCCTTCATATCATCACCCCGACAATCTGTCCAATGCATTGTTTTTTCTCTAACCTTGCGTACTACACAATCGCATACAGGACAGTCCCAGGTCAACTCAGCGGGAGCATTGTGCTTTGCCAGGCCCCTTTTCTGACATTGGCCCAAAAGCGGATAAGCCCCTGGTTCTGCTTCCCCGGTTGTAACCTACTCCGTGTTCGTAATTGCAGGTCTGTCAGTGTCATGTGCCGAGCGTAATTCCATGACCAGGTCTCGGTTGGGCCCTCAGAAGCAGTTCAAGTTCTCAAGGCTTTATATATCCGACCCCAGGACGTGCCTTCTTTGACACACCCCAGTATCATCTTCTACTCGTTATCTGGCTAATACCACCCAGAATGACTGCCCAGCCGCCCCTCCCCGACAAATGGACAAAGTTTTTGATGGACATCTATATCCAGGCCCAGCCACCTGTCCTGGGCACCGTGAACGTCAAAGAAATCGAGGATAAGGCTAGGGAAGTCATGAAGGACCATCTCCGTGAGTCGTTCAAGTCTGGACTGCGAGAAACTAAATGGTCGTCTGATGCTGTATACCGTCTGCAGCGGCGTATATGTATACCTTTGGGAGCGCTGGGACTTGCTCAACGGACGTAGCGAACAAGAAGGCGATCGATAGCTGGAAAATCGTTCCCCGCATGCTTGTCGGTGCGACGAACCGCAACTTAGAAGTGCGTGTCTACTACTAGTAAACTTCTTTGTCAACTCACCTCACAAACATGATTCACCAGACGACCATTTTTGGAGTTAAATACCCCTCACCGCTGTTTGTTGCACCGGTTGGCGTACAAGGTATATTGCACGCGGATGGAGAGCTTGCAAGTGCGCGGGCAGCGGGGAATGTCGGTGTTCCGTATATCATGAGCACCGCGTCCTCACGTTCCATCGAAGACGTCGCCAAGGCTAACGGGCCCAACGGTCAAAGATGGTACCAGCTGTATTGGTAGGCCCTTTCTCAGCCATGGCGCTTTACTTCTGGGCTCACGATTCATGTAGGCCACGCACATCAGAAGTCGCGCTCTCCTTATTGAAACGGGCGAAAGCAAACGGATTCACCGCGCTCGTGATCACGCTTGATACCATGATTCTCGGATGGCGCCCTCATGACATTGAGACCGCCTATCTTCCCTTCGCATATGGCGTCGGTATCCAAGTTGGCACGTCCGACCCAGTGTTTATGAAGCGCTTCAACCTGCAAGCACGTCAAGGGGAATGTACGAAGTTCCCCTTCGAACCTGAAAAGATAAAGGATGCGGCATTCAGCAAGGGTGACGAGAGTGCCGCACGAGAGATGCTCCTTGGAAAGGAGTGGTTGGGCGAGGTGAACTCGGGTGTCTTCAGGACGTGGGACGATTTGAAGTTCATCCGGGACAACTGGGATGGACCAATAGTGCTCAAAGGCATTCAGCGTGTTTCTGTGAGGGTATTCTGTATGTGTTTGTGCGCTCACCTGACTCGCGACCTGTTTCTTTGATGCGTAGGACGCTGAAAAGGCCATTGCCCATAAGATTGACGGGATCATCGTGTCTAACCATGGTAAGGATATCTACTCTGCTGACCTGTGATTCAACTCATGTAGACATCCTGTAGGTGGCCGCCAAGTGGACGGTGGTATCGGGTCGATGGATGCTCTCGACAAGATTATGAGCTCGCGCAAGGTCCGTACGGCACAAAAAGCAGGAAAACTCACGGTCCTATTCGACTCTGGCATACGCACTGGTCCCGATATCATCAAGGCTCTCGCCATCGGCGCTCAAGGGGTTCTCGGTGAGTTTTGATCTTCTGGTCCGTCAGCTCTACGCTTACACCTTCCACACAGTCGCACGTCCGTTCATGTATGGTCTGGCAATTGCAGGACAGGAAGGTGTCGAGCAGATCCTCATGCAGACGATTTGTGATTTGCATGTTACAATGGGTCTTTCTGGGTATAGCGACATCAACGATATCATTGGGAAGAAGGATGAGATTTTGATGAAGCTGGGTTATAAACTGTAGTTTTACTTGTTACAAGAAGCTGATGTTGATGTACATCCGAGAAGAACTTCAATGCATGCAAGACGAAGACAAGTAGAAAGCGATGTTGGTAATGACCTTATTTCACCCGCGAGCTTTCGTGGGTAGGGTCGCCTTAACTGGCGTAAGGATGCAGACGGAACAGCTTTTGGCCCTCCCTCTCTTCGCTCATCCTCGCAGAGCTATGACTATACTGCCTCGATCGGCCGAAATCAATGAGCCGGAAACTAAGCGTTGGTTTGACCATACGCTCTAGTGGGTAAGTAGTTGGGAGACCTTCTTGAACTACAATGTTCCGGGCTGCGAACGATTCGTGGAGCCATCCAGCGTGGTGGAAGCGGAAGAGTAAAGCTGCACATTCTTGCCTGTCGTCCTCGCATAACTTGTCAGGGTCGACTGGTTGGCCGCAATCCTCGATCAACAAGATAGGACTTCGATATTCGCGTTTGGCCCTGGTGCGGGGGACGTAGTACCCGTTGAACTGAGGCACGAGTGCACCGAGGGGGGTAGGGTCGCGTAAGGGTGGGACGACGTTGTATCCGTTCCAGTGCTGGAAGAAGTGTGGAGGGAAATCGAGGTAGTTTCGCGCTTCTCTGGCGAGATGCTCGTCGCCGGGCATGGACAGCTTTGCCGCAACTTCGAACATCGCGGTGCGGGGCACTGGACGCTCGTGGAACCTCCTGTGCTCGCAGATCGTCTCCGGATACGAAGTGTTCTGATATTTGACATCGGGGTGGGTAGTGATGGTGGGACCTTCATAACGTAGCTTCTGGATAAGCTTTGGCTCCCTCACGGTGACAACGGGGGGGGTCACCATCGCTGGGTTTGTGGTCTGGCGAAACCATTTCCGCCGTTTCCCAAGACTGGACCTCGGTGTCGATTATAATTACTCCCACTTTCTTCTTCTTCGGGGACTCAGAACCCGACGGATCTACATCCATCGCAGAAGGGTCTTCGCCGGAATCCCCATCAGGGGTGCCACGAGCCTTCTGAGCCTCTCGAAGCTGCTGCTCCCATTCACCCGACTCCTTCATGCGTTTCGTTTCCCCCCTAACCTTCTCGTCAACACACGTCTTGCAGATGGCACTCTCACAAAACAAATCGCGCGGGAGTTCCCACTCAGCCTTGTAGACGACGGAATGATGACCCTCTCCGAGCTTTCCCTGGGGAGAGATGTATAGATGGGCTTCAGGGATCTCCGTTAGCTTCCGCGGACGCTGAGGAAGCACTGCGAGGACAGCGGGTTCCTCGGTCGGACCCTCCTCCTCTTGGGGTAGGATCATTACGGCCTCGTTGATCATAACTTCCGCGTCTTCGATTTCAGCGGCCGCTTTCGCAGCTTCATTTGCGGCTTTCTGGGATTCTGGGGAGAGCGAGAGGATACATGTGCGGACGATGTCTTTCTTGGATGTCCATGACGCTGCGGAATCGTGTTCGGGGTCACCGTCGACAGAGAGAAGATTCCAAGGATCATGGACGCGAAGCTTCTTGGGGAGTAGATGGAGCGGAATGCTTCTCTGGAGGGAATAAAGGGGGAATGGATTTTCGAAGGGTATTAATGGCCATGGGGAGGGATAGTGAATGGAATGGAAAGGTGAATCGACGGGGACGTCGAGCTTGGGTGCCTCTGCTGGTTTCTCGGAGTCCTCCTCTGCTTCACTCTCGCTGCTCTCTGAGGCGGTATCCATTTCATTGTCTTCATCTTCGCTAGGTCTGTGTTCTTCAGCCAGCTGATAAGGCCCCGGAGTAGTCCAGACTGTGTTGCTCTTGGCTGCTTTCTCCCTTACTTCCTTCCGCGATGAAAACGCGTCGAAATAGCCACCCTGTACCCGACTTTCATAACAGGTCGTGGCTTCCCCAGGATCCCAGGCTGGGAGCTCCCTAGGAAACTCTTCCTGCTCCGCCCACGCGAACTCGTCTTTGGCGGCGTCCAACTCACTAAAGTCCTTCATCTCGGCAGCAAGCTTGCTCCCGGTGGAAATCGTGATAAAGCCCGCGAGGTCGGGAACGCGACGGACATGGTAGAAGTCGTAGAGCGTGGCGCCCCACAGGTCAAGACCGTTTCCAGCTCTTTTGCCGCGAATGGCGTTTTCCACGAGCGATTTGCCGCTGGGATCGCGAGGCCAGGTGCGAAAGACCATCCTCTTTTTCTCTGACTCGGAGTATCCCATTTTCTTAAGCAATTGGCGGGGGACTGAATGGAGATCGATGGGAGTGCGATAGGTATGATCGGCGTCAGCATCCGTAGGCCTGTATACAGTGATAAGGTGAGCTGAGAAAAGGCAGTTGCAGAATAGGGACTCACGACTTGGGCTGGGCTTTCTCTTTTCCTTTGGACTTTTTGGCGGATTTCGGCTCGTCACGAGGAGAATTAGGAACGATCTCAGTGTCGAGCTTGCGTTTGGCTTTGTCTGTGTTAAGGAAGCCCTTTTTCATGACGGATATTCACTGCGATGCCACTTGGAAGATGAAATTCGGCGGTCGAAAAGCGTGGATCGATAAGATGCATTGAGCTCCTAGTTTATAAGGCCCTGGGCGCGCTTTAAATCAAGAGAAGTACGGAATGTTTGCCTAAAGCGCGTGCTCGAGTCATCTACTTAGTATGGGGATATATGATGAAGACGCACGCTGGTGAACTGGACGTGAACTCACCTGATAGGGACAAAAAGGGGTGAACGGAAGGGCAAAGCAAGTCACTTGCATATTAAGTGTCTTCCATCAGTTTTCGAAGCATACTGCTGATAGGGTTTGGCCTCGTGGACTAGTGAGTCATTGATTGTCCGCATATCTACATCAGCGAAGGATGGTCTTTTGTAACTCTGATAACAGCCCGGACTCTGATTTGCATCGTGCTAGATAGTTAAAATTGGACCTATCCTTTCACATAAAGAAACACAAGGCCGACCGCCGCGTTGAGTAGATCTGCAAGCGTTTCGGCTGCAGATCCAACCGTGAAGTACTTGAAGGCCACGTTGGCTTGATCACTGCTGTGACCACACGGTCGCAATTCGTCAAGTGAAAGGTCCCAACGTGGGTGTTTGGCAACAGCTTTAGAAACAAACAACCAATTTCCATTCAAGGACTGCTTATTCTCAGTTGCCGCGAGACCGCAACGTTTATTGCCATTCGCAGTCGCAAACTCGACAAATGGATGCGGTTCCTTCAAATGCGCACAATTCTGAAGGCCACAGAAGACAACCTCGCGACAGAACTGCCTCGTTCAATTCCGTTCCTCACATCAAAGCGTCCCAGCTCCGAACCTCCACGCTGCGTAACCGTGGCTCCAATGCGAGCTTAAGAAGCATTGGGTGTGTGAATCGTATGTTTGGGAATTAACGCTGAGCCTGATGGGTCTCTACTGTGCCCTGTAGCTCTGATACTGAGCACTCTGAGATAATATCACCCGTTCCCCGCCGCCATCTGCTGCAAACGTCTGAGAGCCTTCACTGGCTTAAAGTTGGGGCATTCTCCGACGTTGACTGGCAAGCACGAGGCGTATCACCTGTTTCTGCTGCGTCTTCTACTGGATCCAATTTCCCGTCAAGCAGCGCAAGCAAACGGCTTAGCTTCAGCGCTCTTCTGGAACAGGAGAGAGTCGCTCGCGGAATACCGACGTCTGCATCGTTGCGAAGGGATCAGGAGGATGATAGGGAGGATCATGGTGCTGGTCGACGTTGGATACGTTGGATGCACAGGCATGGTATGAAGTCGTGGGTTGTTCCCTCTGCCATTGCCGCATCTATATGGGTGAAGTGGTGTATAGGTCTGGGAAGCTACTCCGGTACGTAGCTCTACATTGGCGCGGAAGACCATCCTCTTGGTCTCAGCGGTGATTTAACATTTCCCTTCTAGGCCAAGGTACCCCGCCTATGTTTGGCGACTACGAGGCTCAGCGGCACTGGATGGAGTTGACTATTCATCTGCCCATTCAGCAATGGTATACCTATGATCTACAATACTGGGGCCTCGATTATCCCCCTCTGACAGCCTACGTGTCTTGGTTATGTGGACGAGTGTGAGTGACCATGTAAGCTTCTCGCCGGGTTGGGACTCATCCATCTTCGTACGCGATTGAAGTGGCGCAGTTATAGACCCCTCCTGGTTCGCCCTCCAAACGTCTCGTGGAATAGAGACATCAGGAAGCAAATTATTCATGCGTGTAAGTGTGGTTGCTCTGGATGCTCTGTTGTACGTCCCAGCGCTGTACGCTTTTGCGCGGACGTGGCATGGTACACGTTCTTCGAGGACACAGGTATGGACTTGAAATTCGCGTGTATCTTTGTGATGCATTTGCTGATATTGGGTCTCACAGCACGCTGCACTTGTGACACTCTTATTCCACCCCGCTCTGTTACTTATCGACTTCGGGCACTTCCAGTATAACTCAGTGATGCTCGGTGAGTGGTTAAAGCGGCAGCATATCTCTTGTAAAGTGACACATGTTTTATCACAGGGTTTACCTTGCTTGCTATGAACGCGTTTGCAAACGGGTTTGATCTGGTCGGAGCAGTATTCTTTGTGCTAAGTTTGGGCTTCAAGCAAATGGCCCTGTACTATGCCCCGGTCATTGGAGCATACCTGCTTGGGAAATGTATCTACCTGGAACCTGTGAACGGGTGAGACATAAGTCTTCGCGCGGATTATCCTCAGTACTGACAGCCCTGGCTGTCCAGTGCCCGACTCTTCGTCCGTCTTGCTCTGGTCACCGTATTCTCGTTTATGGTGCTTTTCGCGCCGTTCTTGCCGCCATTTGCGCCCCTTTCATCATTAGGCGCTTCGATATCACGCATCTTCCCCTTCGCGCGGGGCCTGTTCGAAGACAAAGTTGCTAACTTTTGGTGCTTTACAAACGTCACTGTACTAAAATGGAAACGCGCATTCGATGGGAAGGAGGCTCTACTGGTCAAGGCTTCTGCTGTACTCACGGCTCTGGGATTTTCGCCTGCAGTGGCGGGACTATTGTGGGGTGGATGCAAAACGCGCTTGACCGAGCTGACCTCTTCCGACAAAAAGCAGGGAGATACGTCTGCAACAACTACAGCACCTCTCAAGATACCTAATACACCAACGCCCATACTTCCGTTGCTTCCTTATGCTCTCCTCACCACGTCTATGTCCTTTTTCCTCTTTTCCTTCCAGGTTCACGAAAAGACGATCTTGCTGCCTCTCCTTCCCCTTACGCTCCTTCTTTCAGGTGCAACGCCTGGCGAAGAGGTGTTTGCTTGGAGTGCTCTGGGCAATGTTGTTGGAGTATTTAGGTGAGGACATCATACACCGTCCCACTGAGCGAGCTCACCTAATACTTTTTGCCGTATAATAGCATGTGGCCGTTGCTCAAGAAAGACGGACTCGGCATACAATACATCGGGATGCTCTTGTTGTGGTGCCGCCTCATCGGTTACAATCCCTTCCGGCTGCGTTTCAACTCCTTCGTCGGCTTACTGTCCACGGTGAGCGTGTTTCTTGTATTCATCATGGGTGTATCAACTGACTACTCATTAGGCCGTCCACACATCGATGATCGCTCTTCATCTCCTCGAGTTCATCATCACCCCTCCAGCTCGCTACCCAGACCTCTTCCCTGTCCTTAACGTGCTCATCAGCACCCCCGTCTTTGGCCTCATCTGGTTGTGGAGCATCAAGCGCGGGATCGAGGTCAGCTGGGCGATGGGTGGGCTCCCCGGGTCCGAGAATAAGGTCAGGCAAGCGCGGAACGGGCTGTCGACCACGGACTCTACTCCTAGCTTTTCGCGGCCTGCGGGGGGTGTACGGAGAGACGCAGGTGTGCGGGCGATGAGTCTGGGGTATACGAGTGGCCAGGCTGCGTCAGGGGGCTATAGGGATCCTAGGAGGAGAGCGCTGGGGCGCTTGAGGGCGGGTAGTGCGGAGGTGGAGGAGTGAATTGGCTGGGTTGCCTGCGTCGCGCTGGGGTGTGTGCATATCAGTATTTATTTCGATGAGGCGGGACCGCGTGGATGTGTGGAATTTCGAGCTCTGAACCCTCAGTGCTATCAGTTGTCTCTTGTGCCGATACCTTGTGCCGATACCTCAGTTCTTCGACTAAGCCGCCGTCACACAAATTGCCGAGCGGCACTCACCATGTCTGACGGTTTCAACCTAAACTTCGTACTAGGAGGCTAGTAGGAGCTGATGCGATCGGGTCTGCACCTCAGGCAGCACTTTTCGGAGGGAATAGACCCCTTTCAGGTGGGTTTATTTGTACAGAGAAACCTACCTAAGAGGCCAACCATCCGCATGTCCCAAAAAGGAAATTGATGGTTCCTGAGTGTGGATCACTTCAAGAAGCAATTAAATTGTGCAAAACCTCTCACCACCCTCCAAAAGTAAATACTAGAGTCTCTCAAAATCCTCTTATAGATCATATCTCCCTCTCAAGATTTCCCCATACTATTGTTGGGCTGGAGTTGCAAAATGGGACAGAGATGCAAAACGTCTCGTAGCACACACTACAACACAATTAAAGCACCATGCAATTATTCTTAGAATCTTGTATAATATACTAAGACCTCTGTATTTTTTTCTTCAAAAAAGCAGCCCCTCAGTTGCTTGGCTTCAGATCTATCCTGCTGACACCCTGTTTTCCACCAAGATTGGTCAGGGCACACCTTGAATCAACACCAAAAAAATCATGCATTTTCATAGAGGTGCTCTGTGGTATCCCTCAGCTCCTACACAATTTTCCAAGAAGATCCCATTGAGGAAAATAATACTGTTGATGAAGCAATTGGGACTGCAGCTGAGCCACCAGGTGTGACAAGTATGAGCAGAGTGTTGTGTTGGAGGACTTGGCAATGTTTGGCAATGGAGTCTCTGGCTGGCAAGAAAGTACAGCACGAAGGTTTGTTTTCGGAGTTGCAATTTGCTGGTGTGACAATCTGTGACCCACTACACAGTTGCATCAGTGAAATGTTGCAACTCTGTCCTGTTTTGCAGCCATCACTCTGGCATCTCTCTGGCACTCTCATCCCATTGTTTTCAAAACTTCTCTCAACTGGATTATATTCTATGCATGTTGGCCTAGAAGACCATGTATTTTTTAATGTGATTACTGCATCAATGGGCGAGCATTTGATGAAACATTTTCAGATTTTGCAACTCCGGCCAAATGATAGTAACCCTCTGTGAGCAATGCTATAACCTCTCAAAACCCTCTGGGATCCTCTATCAGCAACCACATTTAGGCCATTATGTAAGCAACCATCAAACATATTCAAAAGCAGTCACTAACACCCACATCTTATCTGCTTTTGGTTATTACTTATTATATGTTTTTTAACATTTCTGCTTTACTACAGCCGCATTTAGGCAATTATATAAGCAAATATCAAACATGTCCAAAAGCGGCCACTAACACCCACAACTTACCTGCTTTTGGAATCCCTCACATTCTTCTTTAGCATATGTTTTTCAACATCTCTGCATCACCATAGCCCTTGCTCTCACTACATACATACCATAGGTGTTAGTACGGTATCTATACATCCTAATGAACAATTCAGACTGCTTATCTAACTGGTTACAGCAGTATATTTGAGCCAAACCAAAATACAGTGATAAAACAAACAAAAGTTCACATTTTTGAGCATTTGAATGTGGTATAGGGAATATTTGAGTAGATGGGGCTCTAGTACACATCATAACCTATTCCTAAACAGACTTACAGATCAGTTTCCCTAGAATTGAAGGCAGGAGATGTGAATTAAACATATCAACAGTGTGGGAAAGTGATCCGGAACTTAGGAGATTACAGAAAACATATCAAAAACACAACATTTCAGCTCACATAGCTCAGCTGGGGGTTTTCAAGTCATACCAGAAGGTGTTACGATTCATCTAAACCCCTGTTTCTTTTCCCATGCTTACATCACATGACTTTCCCAATTGGTTCAACCCACGATATTTCCTCTTTTGTACAACAAAGCCAGTGACCCAAGGCAAAACCCTTGGGCTATGCATTTCCTTCATCTTTCATGACATTCCATCCAATAGCCATTTTCCCTCTACATGGTCTGTGCGCAGTCCTCCCCTGTATAAATACAGTAGCAATAGCTTGGTTGTACCTTAAGCTAAACCTACTCAATCAACTGCTTACTCTTGATCTCGAACTGCTTCTAAGGCTCCCACCTTAGAACCTCTCTCAGAACGCTCTAAGTCCTCTATACCATAGAGGCCGATTGACCCAAGACAGCACAGCCTTATTGAAGGGCTTGGGATCGGAACAACTCCATTGACTTTTCCTTTGAGTTTACACTTGTATTCTATACAAGTGTAACAAAAGGTTTAGCTTCCCTTGATAGAGGTCACTGCTGTTGTGAACCTCCAAGATTCCCACCAGAAGACCATTGACTGGGCCATTCCCTGGCCTTCAACCCTCACCACTTGGTCGCAGATCCCCTGCCCTACTATCCTCAGAGACAGAGGACGAAACAGACTCTACAGACGCCTACGTCACTGACGAAGACCAGAACCCCCAAGAAGACAACGTCTCTGGGATACTCTCAAATCTATTCAACTACTCTCTAGGTTCCATCACCACAGCCAGACCCAGATCCCCCTCCCCTACCAGACCGCCTTCCCCCACTATGTCTCACTCCTCCACCGCTAAACCTGTTGAACTCAAGATTGGAACCCCCATTGATTATGATGGAAGCCACTCCACTGCGCTAAGCTGGCTCTATTCAGTCAAAGCGTACCTCCTTATAAACAAAGATGCGTACAGCGATGACGATAAGAAGGTGGCCTACGTGCTATCCTACATGAAGAAAGGAGTCGCCCTTACCTGGGCCGCCTCATACTACGAACAATGTCTCAAGGGATCTACCCCTTCCTTCGGGAAGTTTGATGACTTTGAGAAGGCATTCAAGACCTCCTTCGAACCCGCCGACTCTGCAGCAGAAGCTATCGCCAAGCTTCGCACCTTGAAGATGAAGGACTCTGTTGACGAATATGTCACAGAATTTAGAACCGCTGCTGCCAGAAGCAGCATCACTGAAGATGCTGCCCTCATTGAATTCTTCACCACCAGCCTCAAACCAGCCCTCATCAATCGGATCTATGGGATGGAAACTGTCCCCACCAAGATCTCCGATTGGTATGCTAAATCTATCCACTTTGAAACCCAGTGGCAGAAAGCCAGGGCCATCATCTCTCGCTCTTCCCCCAACTCGTCTTCCAAGAACAAGAAGTCCAACTCCTCTCGCCCCTACCATCGCTCCTACACTCCCCAAAACACCACTGAGCGTGACCCCGACGCCATGGATGTTGACGCTGTCCGCCTTAGCCCCGATGAAAGGGACAAGCGTTACCGAAATGGAGATTGCTTCAAATGTGGCAAACATGGACACATCTCCCGCAACTGCCCTGAAACGAAGAAAGGGAAAACTCCGGAAAGGAGAGTAGGAAAAATGGAACAAACTGGAAAGATAGAAGAAGTGAACGATGAAGAAGAAGTGTATGTCCGCCACGCCTCATTCACTGGGCTGATGAACTATGAAGAGGATTTTTGAACTGGAGGCCTCTGTCGACACGAGTAACCTCCCTAGAACCAATTTCTTGTGCCCCCGTAATAATAGCTCCACCAAACGAACGATCTATGTGAATCCCCATTCAACTTACCGCATCAGAAGGCACATTAAAAGTTGTCGACACCCCTTGCCTCATAGACTGCGGAGCAGATGAATCCTGTATCGATTGGGATTTCGTCCACAAACACAAAATTCCCATGGAAAACTTCGCTCCCCCATTCCTGTTAACAACGTGGATGGAACCAAGAACCAAAATGGAGACATCTGATACACGGCAACCCTCTTTATCAAGATTGGAGGGATTACTCAGAAGGTCCGCTTCTTTGTCCTTCACTGTGGAAAGGAGAATACCATCTTGGGACTACCATGGTTCAAATCAACCAATCCCAAAATTGATTGGAAGAAAGGGACCATTGCAATTGATGAAAGCCAAGACAGGTCATTGGACCTCTACCTCTCCCACACCACGAGCCGAGCCTCATACCTTTCAGCACACTCCAAACCGCAACCACCCCCCAACCATGTGAACTTAGACCGGGTAGAGAGAGAACTTCTCTTCTCCTACCTAAAAGAAGAAGAACCGGAAGAATTTGGAGAAAGGGCCAAGAAGGCTTACACCATCGGAAGGATCAGGAAAGCCTGTACACAATACTTCCCTAATCATCCTGTCTCACTATGAATTGCCAAGATGACCACGGCAACTGAACTTGCCCAACAAGCTAAGAGAGAAAAGCCCAAACCAACCCTACCTCCGGAATACGCCGAGTATGCTTCCATATTCCAGAAAGAAGCAACAAATCATGTCCCTCCCTCGTGACCCTATGACCACACTATCCAGCTGGATGAATCCTTTGTTCCAAAAGTGTCCAAAGTCTACCCACTATCTCCGGATGAACGAAAAGCCACCGAAGACTTTGTAGAAGAACACTTGAAGACAGGAAAGATCCGTCCTTCCAACTCCCCCCAAGCATCACCATTCTTCTTTGTCAAGAAGAAGGATGGGTCATTACGTCCCTGTCAGGACTACCGTTACCTGAATGAACACACTGTCAAAGATGCCTATCCCCTCCCCTTAATATCCGACCTCGTCGACAAGCTCAAATATGCAAAGGTCTTCACTAAGATGGACGTTCGATGGGGATACAACAATGTCTGGATCAAAGATGGGGACCAATGGAAAGCAGCATTCATCACCCACCAGGGTCTCTTTGAACCCACGGTCATGTTCTTTGGCCTCTGCAATTCCCCTGCCACATTGGTTCATGAACGACATCTTCCGAGAGATGATTGTCGAAGGATGGCTTGTCATCTATATGGATGACATCCTCATTTTCTCCCCTGATGAGGAAACCCATCAAGAAAGGATACTCAGAGTCCTACAACGACTCAAGGAACATGACCTATGCCTAAAACTGGAGAAATGCCAATTTGGGTTAAAAGAAGTTGAATATCTTGGCATGATCATCAAAGAAGGAGAAATAGCCATGGATCCAGTTAAACTCCAAGGTATCGCAGATTGGCCGGTACCCAAAAGGGTCAAAGACGTACGGTCATTCCTCGGATTCGCAAACTTCTACCGACAGTTCATTTCCCACTACTCCGACATCGCCCGACCCCTCATTGACCTGACCAAGAAGTCCTCCATGTGGCATTGGGATGACAAATGCCAACAAGCCTTCTTAACCCTCAAAGAAGCATTCCTTTCCCGACCCGTCCTCCGAATGCCCGATACCTCCCGACCGTTCGCCATAGCCACTGACACCTCCAAGCATGCCACAGGAGGAGTCCTAATGCAGACAGACTCCAATGGAGAATGGCATCCCTGCGCATATCTCTCACAGACATTCACACCTGCCGAACGCAACTATGATATCTATGACAGAGAGTTGCTTGCCATTATCCGAGCTTTAAAAAGCTGGAGACACTATCTCCATGGATCTCCGTTCCCAATCCAGGTGATGACCGATCACAAAAATCTCACCTATTTCCGGCAACCGCACAAGCTCAATCGCCGGCAAGCAAGATGGCTCCTTGACCTTGCTGACTTTGATATCAACCTCATCCACGTGCCAGGCAAACAATTAGCTGCCCCAGATGCCTTGTCCAGACGACCCGACTTCATCCCTGCGAATGACGAAGACAATGAAGATGTCACCCTTCTACCTAATGATCTATTCATCTCGCTTATTGATACCTCCTTAAGAGACAAGATCACTGCATCCTCAGAAGGAGATCCCCTTGTTCAAACGGTGCTACAGAACTCCATGGAAGACATACCATCGCGCTTCCGATCACGGTTATCAGACTGGAAGTATGATGCAGGAATTCTAACCTATAAGGGTCGCGTCTATGTCCCTGACTCCCCGGAACTCCGACGCTCTGCCGTATCACGGCACCATGACCATGAAGCTGCAGGACACCCTGGGTATTTGAAAACCCGGCAGCTGGTCTCGGCTGAATTCTGGTGGCCGGGGCTTGCTTCCTTCGTACGAAAATATGTTGAAGGTTGCGCAACCTGTCAACAGAATAAGGCAAACACCCATCCTTCTACACCAGCACTGACACCTATCCCTTCCCACGCATCCCGACCCTTCCAACAGATCTCATGTGATTTAATCACAGATCTTCCCCTGTCCGACGACTTTGATTCTCTTTTGGTCGTGGTAGACCATGGGCTTACAAAGGGGGTAATTCTTTGCCCTACCAAGAAATCCATCTCCGTGGAGGGAGTC
>KN839898.1:38118-93656 GCA_000827185.1 Hydnomerulius pinastri MD-312 | reverse complement strand
TGCTAAAGCTCCAGAATTTTCCCTGTGAAGATATGTGTGAATATCAGTATGTGGTAGTGAAATCACTTGTACCCCCTCTAGAATTTTTTAGGAACCGCCATTTTCTTCGGGACCTTGACCGAATTCATCCTATATATCATACCTTTGATTTGAGATACTTTCCCCAGCCTAATTTTGGTTTTGATGTTTAATAAAAAACTCCCCTGGAGGTATATAGTAGATTATTAGGATCAAAACGGAGCGGAACACCGGGCCGGTTGCCATGGGAATTATCATCTGGATCAAAACGGATCGGCTATAAGTTTACCCGTGTGAGAGTTTTCCCACCGGCTATTGACTAACCGATGGTTACCATCACTTCTCTTTCCCATGGCGGGTTGAGAAGTCCGACCATTCGCTTACTAAGCAGGCCTGAAGAGACTATAAAAGTCGAAACAGGTGGCTCTAGGGAAACCTAAGCCTGTTGCCTGTCAACTTAAGCTTTTTTCTTCGTGACTAACACACCGCACGCCTTCGGCGTGCTCCCCCCTAACCCTAACCCTAACCCTAAGTAAATTTACCCCTGTAATTTACAGTTAATTAGCCGTGAATTTGGCTGACCCTCGTATGGGGGTGTAAATTAGGGTGAATTAGACAGGTCATCCTACTGACCTATGTGACTGCCTATTTGGGGTTTGGCGCGTGCGGGGCTAGCCTAAGTGTTCGGAATCAGGACTTGCCTATCGGAAAAGCCATAATTCAACGAACAGTACTCCAGTATTGTGCCAGCAAATGGATACAGAGACAAAAGTCAAACTACACAAGTTAAAGGTCTATCTCGACCAGCTTCCGGACTCCCTCCCATTCAAGAATGAAGCTGAATCAGACTACGGCTTTGATTTTTTCGGAACTGACCAAACGGATGAAGAAGATATTGGGGTCAAGGGTGCCGTCAACCGTCAACTCGAAATTCGGCTCGGCCATCGAAACAATGGTCCGGTGAGGCTAATG
Organism: Hydnomerulius pinastri MD-312; assembly: GCA_000827185.1. Classification (NCBI taxonomy): domain Eukaryota; kingdom Fungi; phylum Basidiomycota; class Agaricomycetes; order Boletales; genus Leucogyrophana; species Leucogyrophana pinastri. The sequence goes on along the minus strand of KN839898.1, from coordinate 92,666 downwards.
GAAAGGGGCCCTGGGATTACAGCTGTTGTTTCGGTCCTGGATACTTACCTCACTGAGCTTCCCGCGTCCATTATCTTGAAGAAATGGCTTGATGACCTCATCAGCTCCGCAGAACTGGCCTTTGAGGAGGCAAAATGTTCAGTGAGTACGGAATTTTAGTAATTAGAAGAAAACCTTAATCTAACAAAACGCAGCTTCCGGAAATACCTGCCTGTGGTGCGGCTCTTGCACAGCCGTCAGCGGAGGATAGCAGCGACGTTGAAGGAGAAAATGATCAACCAAGAAAGACGCGGAAGGCCGGGAAACTCGATAGCAAGATTCTCACCAGTTTCGATGACATGGAATATAAAGATCTCCCAGAGGTCAAAGATAGTCGAGGGACAGGCGTAAAGATCCTTCCTCTTCTTCTCGAAGTCTCGCGACGTTGCCAAAAGAAGAATCCAGCCTTGGGTGACGCCAAGCCAGACCATATCCTAGTACGGTGCATAGGCAGTCAGGGGTGCAACACGACCTGGACTTTCCCGAGGAACCGTCAGCGAGTCCTTGCCCACGCAGCAAAGTGCAACTGGCTTCCTACCACTCTCCGTGAGGCTGCATTGGAACACATGGGCAGCAATGCCATTGGTCCCGCAGCCATCATCACTCCCAACACGACCAGCCACAGCACAGCCCCCCGTGGCCAAACAGATGATAAGAAAGCCCAGACTATCGAAGCTGGCTCCGTGAAAGCTGGCACAACAGCGTCAGGGGCTTCAAACATGTTCAAGCCATACGTGACGGAAGGACGACAGGAGCTAAAAGACAAGGTGGACTATGCGGTCATGTGGTTCATTGTATGCTGTGGGGTCCCGCCTACCACCGTCGACTCAGAAGAGTTCAAGGTTATGGTCACAACCTTAAACCCACACTATCACCCCCCTTCCTCTTCGACTCTCACGTCCAAGCTCATTCCAAACGAGGCAGCAAAAATCAGTGTCGCAACAAAGAAGTACCTTTCCACATGTCACCACTTGACAATCACGTTTGATGGAGGGAAGACGAGACAGCCACATTCTGTGTATTCTGTTCATGTCACGACTGCAGACCGCCGCACTTTTTGTCTCGAGTTAGATGATGCATCGCGGCTGAGTCACACCGGAGAGTATATTTTTGAGTCGCTGGATCGGGTAAGCGAATTTTAGATAATTTTCCATCAAATAACTCACAGAAACCTTCCGGGCCCAGATAGTTACAAAGATTGGCCCGTGGAGGTTCTGTGCGACATCATCCGACAATACTGGCAACACGCAGAAGGCTCGTCGATTGCTGTGCACAAAGTACCCACATATTCTGAACCTCCAGGATGCATGTCACCTTCTCAATCTCGCCATCAAGGCAATTGCCCTTTTACCAGAGTTCGAGAACGTCACGCATCAGATTCGTGCAGTCTTGGCGTTCATGAGTCGTTCTAGTTATGCCATGGAGCACTTTGATCACAAGCGAAATGTGCTCGGCATTACTCGCGGGCTGGAGGCAGTCGGGGACACCCGTTTTGGTACACTCTACTGGGCAAGTCGATCTGTCCAACGTGGCCTTCCAGCCTTTCGGGCCATCATTGAGGAAGAAAGTCTTGGAATCAATATTTCTGTAAGTACGCAAAATCACGGCGCATTTCTCTCACACTCACGTTTGGAACCAGTCATTGAACGAGCTCTTTACGGAAGGGAGTTCAAAATTGACCTTCGAGTTTGAACTCTCGAAATTACTATCAGCGCTTGGACCATGGGCAAAGGCCCTTAAATGCTTGGAGAGTGCTCATGTTACCGCTGACACCATTTATTTTTATTGGTTGGCAATAATGGCACAGTTAGACGAGGATCTCACAAAAAACCCGTATAAGATGCAAATGTCCACGATTGAAGACATACGGGCCATTGCTAACAGTCGTTTCAATGAAATGATCGAAGACGCACCAAATGACACTTATATTGTTGCGTTTTTTCTGAACCCAGGTATGGTCTTCGAAATGTGCCTCAAAATGACTAATTTCAACCGTGAATCATCAGAATATCGCGTCGCTCCAATTTACAAGAACCAAAATCCGCTTGCCGTTCCGAGTGTGTCGGTCAATCAGAAGAAGGGCCAACCCCCTAAAATCTCATCGAAACCGCCTAGCGACCTCATTGAACGTGTCGGACTCAGCCTGCAAAAGATGCTCAAGCACGAATACGGTGATGCATATCAAAATCAGAACTGGGCAGACCCGAAGAAGCAGATGGCAATCCAGAATCCAATGCTCGCCAAGTACCACCCAATGGACGCCCTCGGCGCCCTCAAGGATCAGCTGAAAGCCTATGCCAAAGGAGTTGAACCTTTCAACCGGCGACTTCGGCCCAAGACGGAAAGCACTGCGGACTGGTGGGCGGCTGTGCAGCAAGACGAAGACGGTGAAGTGCTCGGTGTAAGCTCGTTTCTCGGTTTTTCTGTCGAACTCGCTTTATCAACTCGAAATCAAACCTGCAGGCACTGGCCGTCAAGATTTTCTCTGCTGTTCCCATCTCAATGGCCGACGAACGCACGATGTCGACCATCACGTGGCTCAACTCACCACGCCGCAGTTCTCAAGGCGTCGGGACACTTCAGGATCACATCAAGATACGTCAGTGGCATCGTTACAAGCCCGAGGTATGACTCAAAACATTAAGTGATCGTATTTTGCTTATGGTGCGCAGAAACAAAAAACTCCATTCAAACCTGTGGTGCACTGGCGTGACATGGAGGCCACCATCTCGAGCTCCAAGCGGAAAGCTTCCGAACTGGGTGAAGATTCTCCCGTCCCTGGTCCCGCACGTCCACAACCACGACCCTTCGACCCTCCGGCTGATGAGGACTCCGAATCTGATACCGAGCTCGGCAACATGATTGATGGGGCAGAACGGGGGACAGAGCACTCACCAATTGACGATGGGGCACGCTGGCTCGATAAGAAGCGAAAATTACGAGGGGCGGCGGTGCTCGCCGAGCGCAAAAAATTCACGCTTGGTGGTCGATCCGATATCGACCTTTCTTCGCCATTTTTCCGCGATGTCCTCGACGACGCCACTAAATCTCGCTCCCAATTACCTACAGCTTCAAAAACCAACATGGTACCTGCAAAACTGGCACCCAAAGTGGTCCCGAATTCGAAGGTTTCTGATTGGGAGAGCTGGTAGATAAGACCAATTTTTACCTTACTTTACCCTAATTTACAGTAAAGTTCGCAAATTTACCAGTCAATTAGGGTTAATTTACCTCTCTGTTAATTAGCGGAATTCTACATAGGTCAAAATAGTACTTGGGATTGGCTGCGTAAATTTACCGGTAAAGTTGGACCAGGTTCGTATTTTACCGTGCACTAGTGTCCGACCCAATAAGGAGGCTGTCATTTTGCTGATGTTTGCAAATTGCTGTAAGTGGTCACCACAGGTGAATATTGTCCAGCGGAGCATGCTGTGTTGCAAGTCAGGAAATAGTAGGGTACATAGTTACGTCGATATGAACGTCAGAGCTGAACTCAATTGCTGTGATGACGGATGCGCTCAATATCCTCATACCATGCCCTAGGCAAATCATAGCTTGTTTGCCCATTCCCGTACTCGATCCACCAATGGTTTGCGTCGAAAGGACTCAAGACAATATTCTACGGAAATAAACGCTGAGTGACCAATCCCGCAAGTGTGAGGAGGAAGAAACTTGCCTTCACGTCGTGAACAGACTCGGAGCGGAGTTCGTTATGCAGCGTGGAAGGCGTGCCGCGTGTGCTCCATGATAAGTTGTGGGACTCGGCCATATATACCATGGCCCAGGAGTCGTTCACGCCCATGGAGAGCGACCTGATATTCGATGCACCAACTGCATCGATTCTGAGCTTCAGGGAGTTCTCTAAATTTGACCATTTCGTGTGTTTCGTCAAATGCGCAAACCACACATTCCTCCCCCCAAAGGTATAGAAGACGACATCACGAATGTGCACCCCGTCCGCTACCCCCCTGCTGTCCGAGTCTGCGAATGGAAGGACCTGGTTTCACGCCGTCATCCCGAGTGAGGCAGACGATACTACTTACAGTTGCCGCGCGCTTGCAACAGGTATTTGCCATGAGGACCCCCTGAGAGACTGAGCACCTCGCTCGAGTTCACGCCATTCAGAGCAGTACGAAGGCTCTCAGGAGCGTTGTACCTAGTTCATGAGCTGGCGAGGGCACATCTCGATTACCTAGGGGACTCACGAATGGGACTTGCGTCCATTGTTGTTGATGTAGTATCCTTCTGTATCGGTGCCCACAAAAGCGAAGATGAACATGACGGCGGGGAATGGGTCGAGAGGACCTCTGCTAGAGGTTCCTTTTGCACGAATAGTACATCACCGCCGTCACGACCCGAACAGGCATGAAAGAGAAGTGCTTCTGTCGCATAGCACTGTTCATTTGCGCTCCATGTTGCATCCTCTGCGCAACGCGCACTTCCATACGCGTCCACAGCTATTATCGGATTGGGAACCCCAATTGGAACATAAGAGCCTGTCAAATCTAGGTCAAAGCGCGCGTGGAAGATACTTAGTTTCAACCTTCCTCCGAACGAGCGCTTGTGCTCAAAGTGGTAAGATTAATCGTCCCAGTGTGCCACAGTGGAGAGAAGTGACCTGACATACTCGTTATCGATTTTTTGATGCGCAGTACTTCTAAACTCATGGATGAGCGCATCGATGAGCGGCGTTTGAACACGGGAGCTCAATCTGGCTCTCTCGTTCTGCGTATTCATCCGCCTCTAGATGAAAGCCTGCCCAGGGTGCCGATCAGCCGCATCAGGAAATACCTCCCGCATAGAATTGGCGCGAAAACCGCCAATTCGCAGATTTATACCTTTACGAGATCCCAATCCCATTCCCACTATTCTTGTCATTACTCAATGCTAGTTGTATGGTTGCACGATGGGGGGCAGTATTTCCCGAGTGACAGAAATTGGACTCGATCGCGATGTGAATCTTCAGAAGGTCGGGGGATCCAAAAGACGATAGCAACACCCTACAAACACAAGGTACAAGGATCCTACAACATATTATGGTTTTACACGGAGACCGGTACACCACCACCTACAATATTCACTTGCCATTGCTGTCCAAAAGAGCTTTTATCATAGCTCCTCCGATCTTGTTCGCCTCCTCGAACCGCGACTCGAAGAACGACGCGGTCTTGGTGAATCGCTCCTTGTATAACTCAAAGTCGCCAAATGCGACACACTGACTCCAGCCCCGCGCCGCCACGACAAACTCCAAGTCGTCTGACCTGTGTGTGACATCATAAAGCGCTGCATGAATGGCCGCGTCCAGACGGGACGCGGAGCGAAATAAGTACTCGGCAACGCCGATCCACATGCGGAAGACAGGGGTCGCAGCGAGCGAGAGGTGATCGAAAGGCTGGATAGATAGACGTGCCCAACAATCCACCATCGCAAGAAGCGCGAGGTGGGAGTTGGTCCGCGGGGCGGTCGTCCCAGTAGGCGAAGACGTGCCGCGTTTGGGATCTCCGCCAATCGTGAACTGATCAAGGACGTCTTCTGTGAGGAAAATAGGCGTCGAGCCTCCCTCCTCGTTCTCTTTCGCTCCGAAGACCTTCTCCCGTGCGTCGTATACGCGCTTTCGGAGCCCTTCTTGGTCACCGGCGAGCATGAGCTTAAAGAGGTCGGTCGCGCTGGAGGCGTATGTATCGATCTGTATCTTGGCAGAGGGGTTCAAGATGGCGAGACCGGCATAGACGTGCCACTTGTTGGCGTAGATACGAAGCATGATGTTGACTTTGACAGTCTCAATGCCTCCGACATATTGGCCTTGCTCCCATGGGTAGGAGCGCTGAGCAGCCCAGGCTGTTCCCATACTAGATTCGCTTGCATCAGTGCCGCTCAAAAAAAAAAAAGGGGGAGAAAGAAATTTGACGTACGTCAGGAAAGCAGCATGGGTGACTGCTTGGACGTTGGCTGTGACGAGGTCATGATCCTCGTATGAGAGGTAAACATAGCGCGATTTGAAGCACTTGAAGATGCTCTCTACAACATTCACGCTTTGATCCGGAGCACGATGTTTCATTATGACCTATAAGACATGCGGATTCAAGATGTCAGTGGGGATTAGTAGGCGAGCCGCGCGGAACGCACGAAGGGCTGGCCGACAGGCGAAACTGTAGGCCCGTGCAACGAATGTATCGAGACGATGTGAACATCAGCCGGAAGGTACTTCTCGAACGCGGCTTTCTCGGGTGCTTTCACGGATGTCTGACCGGAGACGATGGCACCAACTTTGGTTGCTACGTTTCCGCGATCCGCGATCCAGGTTTCCAAGGGTAGCGCAAGCGTCAATCAGAAGTGAAAAGGCAAAGGTGATGTGGAATGTCAGGAACAGCCATCCGAGGAATTGACCGACAGGATGGCACTCACAGGGGCCGTACTGCGCGACTACGCGGTCTATGTACTCGGCTTCCACGGAGTACATGATGAAGTCTGAGATTCTGGAAACGGCATGACCGTCTGGAAAGACGGTGATTCCGGGTACACCTAACGATGGACATTGTCGTGTGAACGAAAATGTGCGGAGAATAAGTTCAAGAGGATCAGTAACCTTGGTAAGTGCGCTTTAATGACTCAAATTTGTCGGGGATGTCACAAACGCTGATCCTTGAAAGACAGGCATGTCAGAACGTGTCGAATCTGTGAACAAGAGATGTACTTCTTCCAGCCTGCCTCGGAGAGGTGTTTGGCGTACATAGTGCCCATTGCTCCCATACCGATCAAACCTATTATTGGCTGATCCTCGATCGGGTCATTGGGCGAAACGTTAGTGCGAACCATGGCTGGTGAACGTCTGTTGTATAGAAATGATGTTTGAGAGAGAAAGAGAGAAGAAGTAGACGTTGTATACCCCGAACACGATGCGCCAAATGGGGGCTGAGAGCCGAACAGTGTACTAAAGCGAGCTAGCGACACACCGCTCGAGGACAGCCTGCAGAACGCCTGACAACGAAAAGGGCGATAGTACGCGTAAGAAAACGCATGGTGGTGAGTAGGGGGGTGTTATACATATTCGATGATACCCACGACAAGGGTGCGTACACAGAGCTCAATGAAGATGCGAATGGATAGATCTTATGGACTCATGTTCGTCTTCCAGTGACTCGAGTCTTGACCGCTGAACGGACGAGCCAAGATTAACTCCGAAATATCTCTTGATTTTCTCATCTTCACCGCCTGCCTTACGGGGAGCGATGACATAATAAAGACTTTACCGACCCCCCTTGAGGCTTCTTGCCCCCCCGGTTGCCATATTGACCGGAATATCTGATCGAAACGGTGGGACGGGATTTCAGCGCACGCGAGCAGCCAACAGATGCTTAACTTTTTCTCCTGCGTTTGACAAGTCATCTTGCTTTCGACAAAACGCCTTGAAAGGCCTTATCGTCTCGACGACGAGCACTCTTTTTTCTTCCGGGCGGTGCTAAATATTTTCCTGGGTGCATTGATCGCAACCAGCGCCCCTCCTTAGAGCCGCAGTCTGACGACCGGCGCACTTCTGCAGGGTAAGTCACCGAGGCCTTTGCTATCTGCTAATCTCCAAGAGTTTTCTTGTCACATGTGTGCCCCATCTCGCTCCTTTTGGTGCTTTTTTGACACTCGTCCCATGCCGTTCTGCAATGCGCTGACGAACCACGCTCAGTAAGGTGTCTGGACAGCTTTCTGACTCGAGGCGTGTTCCATTTCCCAAAATTTCCAATACGGGCCAAGAAAGGCGTATGCAGAGGTAGGCCTGTCTCACCTTCATCGGGGCTAGGCACACTCACCAAGCCGTTTTGGACCGCTCAGCATACTTTGAGCCCCTAGAAGGATTACCTATCCTACATTCTTTCCACCCACCTCGCTCGTTTTCGTCACCTTCGTTTCGACCAACAACCGCTACCGACGCACAGTCCGTGCACCCACATCCACTTCAGCTCCTTGTCTCTCTCCCAAACAGGATTCGATCACACGGCTCGGCCGATTCTGTCAGATCACCGCGCCTCCGGAACTCTATTTTGGATCCCGCGCAACCAACTACGTACTCTGTTGTATCACTGTTTGCTCATTTTCGGCGCTCCATTGGTCGCATCCAAACCAGTCGAGAACTGGGCGCAGCTTGCTGCTTCATCCTTCCTTCGTTTTGCAGATCTCCCGGTCACTGTCGGCTGGAGTATTATGTGCGTTTGGCTGCTGTTATAGTGTGTCTCGATATTCTAATAACACTCATATGCAGGCAATTGCTGGTCAACTATATCTAACTCTTGTGCATTCCCGAACATAAGTTGGTTGATCCTTCATTGTCCGTACTATCTCCCCATGACTTGGGAACCGATATGCTGAAGCAAACACCCCAGATTACAATGTTTGCTGCGCCTCGAGATTTAGGTGCACGCAAACGCAGCGGATCGCGCTCTACGGATGATCATAGCTTCACAAGAGATAGACCGCGCAAATCACTCCCCTCATCCCCAGCACCTCAACCTTACGCGCGCGAACATAGTGTATCTTCACACTCCCTGCGGACGACCCACTCGCATCACGATGATCCACCCATCTCTACCCCAGGTCGCATCCCACCGCCTCACACCCCAAGCACGCATTCGAGCCCCGTAACTTCCCCCTCGTCAGGGTATGGCCGTAGCTTCCCAAGCTCGCATTCGTCCTACACTTCAGAATCGCCAATGACTGATTCGAGACATCGGTCCGAGTTCGGCGTACTGACAACAGGGTCACCTTATGCGAACCCATCGCACGCACAAAGCTCAAGATCGTCTCATTCCTTACACCCCGTACATCCTCGCTCGCGATCGACAACAGAATCAGATATCCACTCCCCGGTTCAACGAGCGCCTCGCAAATTTCCATCAAGTCATTCTTCTATCCGACCTTCCACGGCGCCTCACTCCCCGTCCACCCCGGTGAGCGGAGGCGGGAGCAGCGCAGCGGAGTCCCAGAGTCAGGGCCACGGTACCACAACACGGCTCTCTATGGGTATCAAAAACCTCCTATCCAAACCCGCTCTTCCCTCGCCCTCCCGCTTTTCCTTTCAATCGACACCATCTGACAGCGAAGCTTCCTCCCGCTCGCGAGGCGTCACACGTACGAACACCCCGCGAAAATCGAGGCCTCTCGACCTCGACGTTGCCGAGTGTCCCTCCAGCCTTCCAAGTTCGACTTCGAACCCAATGGATGCCCACCGTCGGTACGCGAGTGACGCTGCAAAGGTGTACAGCTCGCCCATGTCAAGTGCAACCCCAACGAGCCAGGAGAGCCTTGATTTATCCTCTCACAAAGTCCCTCCGCCTCCCCGTGGTAGGGACCAGAAACCCCGCAACGTGCTGAGGCGCCGTCCCAGTGGATCGGCAAAGCTTGTGAAAGAAAAGCATCGTGACAAGGGGATGGTAGACAAGAATGATCCCCCACTGCCTCTGGACAGTCCCCAATCAGCCCTTGTCACTGCCGCCAAGGACCGCAAATCCCGTGTGGGGTCGACATCCGTACCACTGACGCCTGCTGGGGCAGTCGTCGAAGCGTACAAACAACAAGAGCTCCGCCGTGAAGATGGCAGTGCTCATAAGCAGTCAATTGACGCTCAAGAATTAACTGCAAGCCCCAAAACCTCCCAAGATGAAGATACCCCCGCACGCTCCCCGACCCCGTACTACACTGTCTTCGGAACTTCCTCAGGGCGACGCATCGCAGCTGGCGGTCCCGACGATCGCTGGAGCCGACTCGAAAGCCACGTTCTCCCCGATCAACGCGCATGGATTGGCGCAGGGACCCCTGCCCCAAATCAGGCAGACTCTGGAAGTCGCAGTTTGACGCGCAAGGTCTCGAGTAGGTGGAAGAAGGTCACGGGCGGTGGTGTAGCACTAGAAGAGTCTCCGTCCAGGTCGGCTGCGGGACATTCGAAGGGGAGGCCGAGCCTCCAGGAGGGTTGGTCGAGCGGGAGGTCGGGGAGGTCGAAGGAGAGGGGACGGTCAGCTGGGAGGTCGATGGATGGTATGGCAGATTTAAGAGATGAGGTGTGGGCAGGCCCACTTGCGAGTCACGGAAGATCGAAAACGGATCAGGGGTCAGAGAATGCGGAGATGTCCGGGAAAGACGCTGGTGAAGGGGGGAAGATTTGGAAGCTGATGAAACGAATCAGTACAGGTGGTTTGCGAGAGCGGTTTCAAGCTGACAAGGCTGCCCCCCCGGTACCTGCTATTCCAAAAGAGCTACTGGGGCGAATGAGTCAAGTACCACACACCGACCATTCGCCCGAAGCCGCCATGCGAAATCCATCAGCCGCGCGACAGTCATCTCGCCATCGTCAGTCGGCTTCGTCGCACGAAAAGGACCGCAGTACCTCCCTCTCCCGCCCACCCACCGCACCAAAAAACATTCCTGGCCAAGGTCCCCGCCCTAGTATGGCCACGACATCGTCGTCACCTAACTCTTCGGATGTGGCTTCTTCACGTTTCTTTCAGAAGACCCACTCCGCTCGGTCCTCAGTCTCGTCGTACGGTGAAGTCAGGGTTCCTCCGGTGCCTGAGATAACCATCGACCAACACATCATGGCCCCTTTGGAACAACTGCGGTTATGCGGTGACCACCCTGATACTCAACCAGGGGCTTCTCGGTCACGCTCGCCGCGTCGTGTCGCTTCTGTCCCCGCTGACCTTCGGACACTGGAACATACAAGTATTGACGAACCATTGCCCCCTTCATTGAGCAAGGGAAGCAGTGGTGAAACCTCTGCGATATCCTCTCACACACCCACTTCCGCCAATTCATTTGCCAAGCAGAAGCACGACTCTCAAAATGGTGCGGCCTGGTCTCCTCTCGCTGATGGCGGAGTGTCTTTGTCGCCACCTCCTCCGAGACCACCCCGAAATTCCACGCGTGGAGTCGGGAGCTCAGGACCGAATTCTCCTCACAACTCTTCGAAACCTGAGGTAGTTGTGGAAGCTCCCAAGCTCCATCGAGCATCTCCCAGCGTTCACAGCGAAGCGTCGACTGCCAAGCTGAGACCGAGATCGAACTCATTCACATCGATCACAAAGAGCACGCTTGATCAATCACAACCACGCTCACAGCTTACATTCAGAGAAATGGACGGTCCTCGCCGACCGCCTCTCAGCGAGCGAGAGAAAGCTGACATCTGGGACGATTTGCTAGCGCGCAGTGAAAAGGCTGGAGGAACGCTCCATCTTGGAGGGGGTGAACTCATGTCCGATAACATCCGTTTCTCTAATTACTCCGAGATGTCTTGATCTTGGCTACCTGCGATCTTCCACCGATATACCCATGGCTCACATACCAAGCATCTTCATCATCTGTGCATTCACGACCACACCAAGCCCAAGCCGGATACACACGGCATGCACCATATTCCCGCTACGTTACCATTTTAATAAGGCTAATGGTTCATTCTTTGAGTAGTCTAGCGCCTCTTTGTGCTGTTATACATTCTATCTATGATGTTCGGAAACCACTTGATACAATTCGGGTCGATCTACCCTTCGTACTAGGAGGTATGGGAAGAATTGATTTCTGCATTGCGTGAGACCGTGTTATTTACGGATGTTTACGCGTCTGGGTTCCACGTCACTGTCACACGAATAATTAGCAACTTGAGACCAAGATAAACTCGGCGAAACCAAATTGAAACCAAGGCTGTATATTGTTCAATTTGTTGCCCTCATCTTCCTTAAGACAGCGCCCACAAATTTTCCACTATGGGTTCGTTACTGAGCTTTATTTCTCCAGAAACTGTAGTTGCGGCCGTTATCACTGGCGCTGCGGTTTACGGATACGTTCTGTATTCCAATTCAGGAACACAGACAGCCACCAGCACCATTCCTAACCAGAAATCTACTGGTACTAAATCTTCAAAGGCGAAGAAAAAGAAACCGTCTCCGAAGATTGCGGAGCTCTCAGACACGCCTGAGAAGGCCGCTCTTGCATCCCGTAGCGGTAACTCTGCCCCCGAACCCGTGGTCGTACCATTTCCGCATGTCATCCCGGGCGAATTCGAGGCTCATCCTGCGACCGCCAATTCCGATGAGCCGGTCACAAAATCCAAGAAGGGAAAGAAGAAGAAAGCCAAGGGAACGAGTCCTGCTGACTCGGCATATCTCGATTCTGCAAGCCCGTTGCACACATCACATTCCGGAGATGCCCCCAGCTCATCCACCAAGTCTCAGGGGAATACACCTGCTGCAACCATGGATGTCCCCCCTCAGACCAAATCCCATTTGAGGGCTTCTGCTTCCTTTGACACCGACAGTTCGTGGACACAAGTGGAACCTCAACACCAGAAAGGCTCCAAGTCTGCAGGGAAATTAGACGGTCAAACGCTCGCTGTTTCGACGGACTTTTCAAACAGCGACTTCGGTGCCTCTATATCTGGTGACTCGCCAGTTACCGAGCGTACGGACGAAGTAGCTGCAGGCCACGAGATAGGCACACGGGGAGACGATAATCGTCGCACTCTGGCCGAGAAACTCGTGCCCAAGCCAAGAAAGACCGGTGTAGACGAGTAAGTCAATAGTTATCCGGTTATCGCAATCAAAGCATGGCTGCAGATGCAATTTACTGATCTTATTATCTGTAGCATGCTGCAGCGGTCAGATTTTCCTACCTTGGCCCGTGTCATGCGAGTCCAACCTCGGGCCGATGAGACGCCGGCTCCAGGATTCACTTGGGAGGATTATGAAGACGTCGCAGGAGGGGGTGGCAACATCAACGATGCCAATGAAGAAGATGACGGAGGGTGGGGCGTCGTCAAGGGCAAAGGTTCTTCTAGTAATTTGTTTCCCCACAATGATTCCACCTGGTCCCTCATCCACGAATTTAGGAAATTCACGGACAATCTCAACGCTGGAGCAGCCGTCTGACGGGGCCTCAGACATGACAAAAAAGCAGAGGCAAAATGCAAAGAAGAGAGAGCTAGCTAAGGCCGCTAAAGCGGACGCAGAGGCAGCCCGACTGGCAGGCCTCGCCAAGCATAAACGTGAATTAGAGCGACAGCGGATTGCGGAAATCTCTCGACAAGGCGGAGGTAAACTCCCGAGCGGTGGCATGCAAGCTAGCGTTGATGATCGGGGCAGGTTGGTGTGGGACTAACGACAATTACGAAGTGGATAGTTCCACTCGGACGTCAGTATTTTATTTACCGATGGGGGAGGGCACGATCGATGAATAATGTAGCTCTGGTTATGGCAGGATGCTGGATGTCGTAAAGGTCGTCACAAAACAATGTTCACGGAAGGCATCAGAAGCGAGCTTGGAGTGGGTATTAAGAAAAGGTAAAAAATCATGTCCGTTGGAAAGTGAATGGGGACAGATATATTTCTAGGGAAAGATCACCGCGTGTTGTGGAGTGTGACCGGAACACTCGGAACTCAATCCTCGATGTGATCAGTCATCCCTGCAACGCAGGACCGACAACTTGGCAGAACTTGTTAGCCGCTAGCGGTCGGTGGCAGGGCCTTGCCTTCGATCCCTGCCATCCCCTGTGTCCCGACCTGAGGCAAGTCCCGAAAGGCCTACAGGAGATTCTCCGTATCGCTTCCGAGACGAGGAGCTGGGTAAATGGAGTGCCATGGGAGGCACCGACGGACCTTCCATGGCAACATCCGACGAGCTGGACGCTGTCGGATGTTCGATCGTTGTTGAGTGCCGCAAAGAAGCACCACTGGGCCTTTCCAACCTCCTTGAACTGGGCGCAGACGCTCGCCCAGAAATTTGAGCGTCTGCGCGCGGAAGTTTTTTGACTGCGCATCGGAGTTGTACGGAGAAGTAATGGAGGCTAAGGAGAGAGGTGATTGTCTCACCGCTGTCGGAGACTTTCCATCGGAAGAGCGTCGAATGTGACCGGGTCCACCACCTCCTGGGGGAGGTTGAGTGACTGAAGAGGAGGATACATGTGGGGCTCCTTGCGTCATGAGGTGAGGGGAGTTAGAAGGGTACTGGTGAGGCTTAGGTATAGGCTCAGTCTGATAGGAAGTTGATGACGGCACTGTTGGTGAGTAGAGCACTTGGCTAGATGACGAATGACCGGCGTGGTATGAGGCGAGGTTCTCCGAGGATGGGGCCCCTGACATATCGGGTGACATTGAGTACAAAGGCACGTTGACAGCGCCTGGTGGAGCGGAGAAAATGCGCGAGACCATGGTTTCTAAGTGATCTAACCTGGCCTTGAGTTCGTCGTACTCTGCCCGGGTAACGTATTTGTCCCTGAACCTTGGGGTGAGTACGACCGGCGAAACCGATGCCAAACATAACATACACGGGCTCCAGGGTACGCCACTGGCATTTTGTCTGTTCGCCGCGTCGTGTACAGGGTCCACACGGCTGCGCCCTGGAACACGGCGTCAACAGTACTCTAGGTGATGACATTACAAACGCCGAACCTGTCACATTTGATTTTCCGCCGTTTGCACTCTGATGCCGCGTGACAGAGCCGTGTCAACAACATAGATGTTTATCACGAGGATAAAACAACACACATTGGAAGGAAAGCACGTCAAAAGAGAACTGTAAGTATGACGTTCAAAAGACGCACCATTACAACTTAAAGCTTGACGTCGCCGTTTCTTCTTTGCTGGCCCTTGTTGCTCAGCCTCACCCTCGGCTTCAGAGTCAAGGGCGTCGCTTCGCGAGTACATGCCACTTTGAGACGGGATCGTCTGACTAGGATGAGGATCTGCGGATCCAGAAGGACCAGCGTAAGCACCAGAAGGTGCATAAGTAAAGGACGAAGACTCCTGCACAGTGAGATGGGGCTGCGCCATCCCCGAGGGCGGGAGATAGGGGTGCAGCTGACGTATGGAGGGAAGTGAAGGGTGCTGATACTGAGACGTTGATGGCGCGATGGGGCGGGCCTGCGGGTCTGAAGTCATCAAATGAGGCTGGTTTCGAGGATGATTGCGCCCTGGTATGGGCAAGTGCCTATCAGGGTCCATTGGGGGGCACAAAGGACAGACAGGTCAGCACGACTATGCGGAACACAAGCAGATAAAAACGGTAGAGTGGAGAACACGAACCCAAGAGGAAGTCAGCGATTTAAGGGAGTTCCGGTGATGATATGAAGGGAAGGACTGGCAATGTGGCTGTTCAGATATAAAAGGGAGATCCCCTCAAAGCGGGTCTAGTGTTTCAACGATGAAAACTAATAAAATTCCGGGTGACAGAAACTTGACCCGTTCGGGCCTTGCACGATCCAGCCGGTCTTCTGGCAAAATGAGAGTGACGTTGAACGCCTGTCCCTTGCGGTCAAGGTGACTGTTGACATTTATGATCTGAGCTGACATTCAGGTTCGAGTAGTAAACCTTACCTGACCAACCCCGCACGAACGGCAAGTTCCTTCTAGTACCTGTGGAAAATGGCCTCCGTGAGTATACTATTTTCTATGGACGATAAATGGATTGCAGGTGATGGGGGTTCTAACAATTTTGCTGTAGAGATGCCCACAGGCACAAAGAATTTCAATTCCGTAAGGAAGTGTGGATTTGGCTTTTGGATTGATCTCGGTTCTTCCCATGTCCGTCTATCTCCGGCAACGAACTTGTTAACCTGTACTTTTTCCTTTGCCTCTTTACCTGCCCCTTTCGGGCTCGTTCTACGTGAAGTTGTACGAAAGTCTTCTTCTTTTACCAACCTCCGTGTTTCCACACCTTCACTAGGGGAGATCAGCCACGATCAGCCACAATAAATTTTTGTCTCTTCGTAGTGCATTGCTGCAACAATTTTTTTCCGTTTGCAAGTCATGTCCTCGTCAAATGATCTATCTTGTTCATATCCGTACACCCGCGATGACCGGAAGGGGCGGTACGGTGCTCCGTTACAATCCCGGATCATGCATCCACTTTGGAATCTACTTACTTCACTAATAACTGACACGCAGGTCCAAAGGATACATAAACTTCCAATGTTTGTCCGGTGAATGCTCACGTTGTTATCACGCTGCCATCTTAGTCGCTTCCATACCTGGCTCGGATGCTGCCTTGTGGTCAACTTCCGTTTTGTCCATTGCTCAGGCTGTCCCCTCTCGCACATGATACGTCGCCCAGCATCATATCAGCAGGTGCGTCGAACATGAGGTGAAGACGTCTTTGATCGTCTTCCTGCATGGAACGTTATTTCCAAACGCGAGTTTCCGCCAGTTGCCGTCCATTCAGTTGTTTATTTAGTAACTACAGGCACCTCACCTAGGCGCTGCGATAATATCCGACCAACGCTCGTGGCCTGCCTTGGATTTTCCACTTCAGTACGCAGCTTTATGATGTGTAACCAACGTATCCGCTTCATCGATACCGCCAGTTTTAGTCTCTATAACGGCTTCCTCGGAGGATTAAGAAGCTTTGTGTATTCTTAACCATTTGCTGAACCTTGACTCGCCAATACATTGTCGACCGGCTACCCGCACAAGCCCAGAGCACTCATGTTCGTTCACAGGTTACGCGTGCACATTTCCCGTGGTTACCGTCCAGGTTATGTCAGAAAACATACAACATGAGCCAGTATGGCCTATTTTTTGAAAAAGATCTGATACCGTATCTGTGAACGTTGTTCGACGGTTTTTTTGGGTAAACCAACTCCTCCCCCTTGACGTGCACGACGGGGCTGCAAAGTATTATTATCTTTTGTGCGCCTTCTCCGCAAAAGCCTATCAAGCTCAGACGAAGCACAAATACCAGAAACCGCTAACTCCTGTGCTCCTTGATACCGTAATCTCCGTGTTTGAAGCGAACAACTAGATCCCAGGTATAAGATCCTTCCTTTTTATTCACACACTTGACCGTTTGTATTTCAAGGTGTCTCGGGGGTTACAACCACTTTCCCCACACAAGCAGGCTCGCTAGTATGTCTGGACGAGGTGGAAGATTAGGGTCTTTCTTCGATTCTTCTTCGTCTTTCGTCCCGGATCACGTCTTCCACATCGCAAGACTCTTCGCGTTCTGCTTCTTTGTGGCCATCTCGTGTAAATTCAGTAAATTTTGACAACCCGTTCATGTTTACTGAACATCTCTTGGTCATTCCAGTTCATTGACGACCCTGTATCGGATGAAGCCTGCATGCTCCTCTATCGCCGCGACATTGGAGATACGACGTATGGCCATTTCGCTTGCTAATCAACATTCATCGCGATGTGCCACTGCCCCTGAGCGGTATTACCCCATCGAAGTCCATCATCGTATTCGGTATGTCTACAGCTTACTTTATACATGAAAGGTCATTGCGCAATCCCTTGTACATAGCGGACATGCCTTTCCAGCGTGCATCACCACGGGTGCTATGCGCCTGACTGTGGTCTTATCTCCTTTTCGCGATCTGTTCCCGAGCGCAAACAGTCTCACAAAACTGTCTGACAACAGTGGACTAACGTTCCGATCCGAGCGGGTAGAGCGCTGTTGATCATGATCGTGGCGGTTCGAAAGCGACAAAAGCAGGTAGTTCACTGATACGCCTCGAAGATTATTACGGAGACTCTGCGCCTTGACCCCCAAGCGAACACTCAGCAGCTAAGCCGCAGCTGCATGGCGAACCTTAAGTCACTCCTACGGACCGGCTTATCACAGAGTTCAAGTCCGTGATCACGTCACTCGCCAAATCCACCAAATGAAAGAGCACACAGCAAGTCATTCAACCCTATTAACTTCAACTCATCGGTCAGCTGGACGCAGCCCACAAGACTGGTGTCAGCGGTCATATAAGCTGCGTTCTTTAGGCGCCTGAGCCGTGGATTCAAATGACGTTCATACTAGACTTCGTTTGATTGGTGGGAGGCTCCATCGGGCGGTCACTCCGGGCACGCGGGCAGGATCATCAGGATCCATGAACGGGTCTACATCCACTCGGTGCTCGCGATCGCAGGTTCGACGACGAGATGAAAATAGTAAAATGAAATTTTTCTATACGGCTCTAGTATTTCCGGGGTTTTATTCTGGGAGCATCTATGTAAGGTATGAGTCTCTCTTCCATTAAACATCATGAGTTACAATAACCGACCTGGATGGCGAACAAATGTGTTGAGCCACCTCATCCCGAGGAGACCCATTCTGCAATAGTTCTGTAGGCCTCGCTGCGCTCCGGCTCATGGAATTCAAACCCAGGGTAAACATGAACTCCATCCGGTGCTTCGTAATAAGTGACTTTGCCTGCTCCATACCCCTCGCCCATGTCCGTTACCATCCGCTTTTTGAGTGTCCTTATCTGATCCACGAGGATTTCAGCACCGCCCGCGTTGATGAAAGTCCTCGGGAAATTTGCAAATCGAGCTTCACAATGTAAGGACGCCGGGGAAATGTAGCGATTAGTGTCCGCAGCATCTTTTCCAAGTTTGCCTAAGAAGGCCAGTTTGGGGAAAGCCTTTCGGCCGTGCAGACCCCATCCAAGCGTATCTGATGGCACAAAAGAGAGCATAGCCGAATCCGGAGTTTCGTGGCTAACACCTATGTCTGCCCATGGCGACAACAGGATCACGCCTGCCGGTGGAGCTGGGAGCGCAATATCTGCGTTATTTCGGAACTCGACGAGGTAGCGAGTAAGTGCGAGGGCGAGGTTTGCTCCTGCCGAGTCCCCTTCGATGATGATGTCACTTGGGTTGATACTAAGATCATTTACAAGGTATTTGTACCCTGCCAATGCATCAAAAAGGGCTGCAGGGAATGGATTCCGTGCGGGGTATGGTGCGGCAGCTGAGAGTCGATACTCGATCTGGAATGTGCGTTTGATTTGTTGGCAATGCTCCATAAGAGCCCTGGCAATAGACGCGGATGGGTCTGTCGGATGGGCTGAGAGAGCAACGTAGCCACCGCCATGCAAGCGGTAGAGAATTTTCTCCCCTCCCAATATGGGTGCACCGATAGGGGTTTCGACCCCCTCTCTGTCGAGCCAATACCCAGGAATGCGAACCGGCGTAACCCCTTGGATGGCAGCCCACTCCAGGAGTTCTCCGTGGAGGAGGTCTGGAACAGGTTCGATCCATAGCGCTTTTATGCCTGGTCCACTTTGGATGGCTTCGTGGTTGGGAAATGAACCAGGTCCAACTCTGGACGATCGTCGACATCAGACTACGGTTCAATAGAACTTCCGTGCTTACCTGTCATTGATGTGTGAGTAGTGACGGAAAAGTCTAACTTGTAGGGCGCGTTTCAGAGACCATGATGCTCTAGGGCGCCAAGACTTGGGCAACGAGAACAGGAACCATAAAGGGTACCTAATCAGGGATGTAGTGACCAGCTGATAGGTTAGATAGATCCCGCGAAAGGGCTGATTGCGGAGCTCATGAACCATGCCCGTTTCTGATAACGTTGAGCGTACAACGGGTTAAGTGCGATGCAGGTTAGGCTGCCTTATCCCCCACCACGGTTTATAAAGTTGAGGCCATTGCTTGAAGGTCTGGGAAGACTATCAGCGGACCGCCAGCTCCGGACGCAGTTGACCTATAAAGATGGTTGGGTGTGACACGAGATTCCGTATAAATATCGGGCGCTATTTAGCAGCGTTCCTAGGGATGTATTGGGTGAGTAGAGCGTCTTCGATGCCTGATCGTACCTGCTGACCGGTCCTTGCACGGTCTCCCAGATCGGGGGAACATATCACCCCGCATGTCCATGAATGTCAGATAGAAAAATCGATAGGCAAGCTGAACTGCGATACTGATAACCCCAAGGTCACCAAGACGTTGCCATCGCACGCAGGTCCCACGAGCCTTGTATTCCTAATCGAAAATAGAAAATACAGGTGGTGACACGAGGGGGTCATAGGCTGATCTATTGTCCTTAGATTCCTACTAGAAAAGAGGGAAGATTTCCGCCTGCTCTCTCGTCCCCACTTTGCGTGAGACGAATTAGCAATCGGCCAGCATCGAAGGCGGGAATTGGCGCGGTGATCGTGGTACGAAAGAGGGGTTTTGCTCAGCTTTTTTTTGCCATGCTTTTCATGGTGTAAGGATTAATAATTGCGTGCCCCCGAAAAGCAGGACGAATATACATGTGAAAACTAGAGACAAACCGCAAGTGGATCGAATTCAGTAATGCCGCAAGCGGTGGAGCACGTTCAGGCAAAACGTGGATCCCTTCGTGAGTTCTATACTGCGCAAATCAAATGCAAATATAAAGTGCAACGACCACCTGGGCTTGTAGGCATTCTCGCGATCGCAAAGCTGAGGGGGGAAAGCTGGGGTTCAATGCGGGCAAAGCTGGCTTGGACCCAAGGATTCCCGAGGCATGAAACAGCCGTGTGGCCTGCGTACGCCGCTGCGAACTTCCGGGCGATTTGGATCCTCCGGAATCAGGGTTGTCGATGACGTCGCAATAAATTGCCAGTGGTCGTCTTCGTAATCTGTCTGAATAGGACCTTGGAGGACAGATAACACGCGAAGTTGGCAGGACCCACGTAAGGCTGAACAGGCTTCAAGACTAGGCGGGCGCGGAGGCGAAACACGGAGAAGGCATCTTCAACCCAAAACACAGTACGTGAGCGAACCATACAATTGGGGAATTTGACATGGGTTGCATCAGACCTTAGTGCCGCTAGCAGAGTATATTCCATCCGTAACTCCGTTTCCCATGGCATGGCGCAACATGGCACTACGCACCGATGTGCCACCCTGAGGACACGACCTTAGGAGCATGGTGACACGCACGCAACCGCATAAACTGAACCTGTGCTGACGCGAAAGTTAGCTGATTGAGGAGGTAACACTCACCTAACACGCTTGCTCGGAAATCCACAGGCATGATCGGTGGCATCGAGTGATCCTGCTCAGTTGTAGGAAGTTGATATCACGATGATTCCAAACTGGTGGCTTAGCCGGCGGAAACGGTAGACCAGTTAGTTGCAGGAGCAGAGGTGCGTAGGGGGCCCCTTAAAAAAGTTTAGTAGTGTCTTAATTGGGTGCGTCGTATCCCAAGGGGACGATGAACTGAATTCAAAGAAAAGGAAGAAGAAAAAAGGAGGCTCCGAGACTGTCGTCACTGCACGATACGGCGCCCCCATCAAAATGTGTTAGACCTGAAGACTACAAAACTTCGAAGGCAGCCACTCACTCTCATTCAATCTAGACAAGAAAGAACACTGACCTTGTCGGACCAAGTTGCAACATATAGCACAGGACAACAGCCATGCGCCACCTTATGTATTTTGAAATCCTTGCTCGTGGCTCAGTCTGTCCGGTGAGTTCCACACCACAGAGTCTTCACAATCGAAAGCACTCCAAAAACAACATTTTCATTTCCAGCACGAAGAGATGATAGACGGACACAGTTATGATTGTTTTGTACCAAGAGCTGATTAGCCGCTTCATCAGTAGAAAGTTATTAGAGATAAACGGCATGCCCAGTTCCTGTAGTCTCTCTTCTCGATGTTGGCAATAGCCCTTGTACAGTGCCGTCGACGTTTCAAACAAAAATCGCCAGACGCCGACTTCAGATCGAGGTGACTGTGAAGAACCCGAAAACTTCACTCACTGGAAGATTTTATACGCAGGTATGTGGATGGTCCGTGCGCGTGAATTGGAGAGTATTTATACCGACGATACGCGTCTGAACAACCTTTTCTTTATCGAAAGTTCACCTGGCGGGTTGATATTTGGGTTTCTCCTCTGTCTCGAACAACTTCTACTGGAGAATCTTGAACCCATACTGTTCAGGGAGAAGGATATCTTTCACCCAAGATCGCGCCGATAATTTGAGGTCGGTGGCGGCCCGTATGAAAGAGATACATATTCCCAACATATTCCCAACATATTCCTCGAATGTTGTAGACTTTTGTCCAGCTGCTAGGTACTAGCAGGTAGGATTTACACTGCGTTTCAATCCTGACTTGTGTGAGTGGAGATCTGCAGCGCGCCTTCACGGCTCACGCTAGGGAAGTATAGTATCCCTCTCGCAGGGTACTAATACCTATGATTTTGCTCCATGCGCTGAATGACCTCGGAGCGGTCACAGGCTGAGGAAGTGCCCAATCCCTCGCTGTGGAGCAAATCATAATACAGTGTTGTAAACGAGGACACAGTACAGAAATGGCGATCAATGCTCGCTGACGAAAACGGCGGCCATACCCATCCCAGAACCAATGCACATGCTAGTTACAAACACTCTCTCGTTCCTCTGCTTGGCGATGTTCAAACCTGTAGCAATTTGCCGTGCTCCAGCTACACAAATGGCAGGATGAATGAATCTAACCCTGGATGACGAGATGACGAAACGACGTACTGCATCCAAGAGGGTGGCCGATAGCGATCGCGCCACCGTTCACGTTCACTCTGTCAAACGAGATCCCGATCTTCTCAACGCTGTAAACAGCTTGTGACGCAAATGCTTCGTTAATCTCGTAAAAGTCCACATCGTCCTTGGAGAGGCCAGTCTTCTCGAGGACTTTGGGAATTGCGTAGGCGGGACCCACTCCCATGATCCGAGGTGGGACACCAACCACGGTGGCCGCAACATATTTACCAACAATAGGGAGACCGAGGCGTTTAGCGACAGAGCGCCGAGCGAGGACGACAGCAGCTGCACCATCAGAGATCTGAGAAGCATTTCCTGATAGAGAACATCAGTCCAAGCTGACGGAATTTTGCGATCCCAGCTCACCTGCATGGGTAGAACCGTCTTTCTTGAACGAAGGCTTCAACTTCGAAAGGCTTTCTGCGGTGACACCATCACGAACTCCTTCGTCAGCATCGACGACGATCTCAGTGACCTTCTCAGTCTTCGGATCTATGACCTTTACTTTGAGAGGAACGATCTCGTCTTTAAATTTTCCAGCTTTTTGTGCAGCTGCAGCTTTCTGGAACGACTCGGCGGCGAACTTGTCTTGTGCCTCACGCGAGATGCCGTAGTCAGAAGCTACATTTTCTGAGGTGAAACCCATCGGAATGAGACAGTCCTCGGCCTCCTTCTTGCTGAGAACAGCTTCTGAATAGCCGTCTGGAAGGGATGCACCACCCCAGCCGAAGGTCATTGACTCAACACCAGCCCCTGAGAGTAAACAGCGTGAGGACGAGAGCAAGTGGATATGTGGCCAGGTTCTTACCAATTCCGACATCAATCTGACCAGCTATTATTTGATTGGCGATCTGGTTAACGGCAGCGAGTCCAGACGAGCATTGCCGGTTCAACGTGTTGATTGGAGTAGTGATAGGAATACCGGAGTGCAAAGCTGCCATGCGGGCAGCGTTGGCACCACCGCCAGGTGGAAGGACATTGCCAACGGCGATGTCCTCGATGAGGGCTGGGTCTACGCGTGCTCTGGTGTATGCCGCGCGGAGAACACCGGACAAGAGCTCTTCCGGCCGCGTGTCCTTGAACCCACCCTTCCTGCCCTGCAGAAGTAAAGTTAGTCCCACTCGTGGTTGCAGGGATGCAACACACCTTGGCTAGAGCAGAACGGACCGCTGAAACAATTACAACATCATTGTCATGCTTCGCGAGCACTTTGGCCTTTGCGCTGGACGAGCTAGACATAATTAATGGAACAAAGTGAGATGTTGAAGTTGAGGTCAAGTGAAATTAAGCTGGAGCGCCGAGGCGCAATGGGCGAGCTTATACAGCCGGCTATAAACATTCATGTGTTTACCGGAGCCCGGCGGAGCACCCACTTACCCAAACCCCGGCTATTTCCGCTTCAAGGCTTTTGCCTGGTCAGACACTTGAGAGGCATATGTTTTTCTTCGCTGACATGTTTCATATTGAAGCAGCACGGAGCCAGTCAGCTGGCTAAATCAACAGTAGGAGCATGTTTATTTAGTGCGGGTAGAGTGTTGCCGTTCCCAACGATAGGTTGTGTTAGCAAGCTCGGCTTACTAGCTACCACACTTTACGGGGTGGGGTTAACTCCCGATCCCCAAGCGAGCCAACTGAGAGGAGGCTTGCGCCGAGGCAGGAGAGGCGTCTGTAGAACGCGAATTCAAGGTCAGGGATATCCTGCGGTGCAAGTTCTGACATGTTAGCAGCCAATGAACGGTGGGTTTCTTCTGACCAATCACAAGCAGCTCTAGGTCAGTTATCATGGTCGCGAACCTCGTGCTTTCACGAGCAAAAGCGCGTGATCCACGGGCGAACACCTCGTCAGATGACCCTAGAGTTGTTGCGCCTTAAGTGCGATCCCAGCAGGTCCTCTTCCTCGAGAGGCAACCCAAAGGCCACTGGCACCGGTTCTATGTTTATCCGTTAAGAGATAGACAGTGCGCTCGTGGGGTTCCTCAGTATCTTGACGAGGTCACGCTACCATCAGCTCTCTCACTGGGTAAACTATTGTGCTCTATGCCTGGGCTGATGGTTGTACAAATGTGATCGGTGCATAATGGAGCGGATGTTGTCCTTGTACTTCAAATTAACGAACCCGTTTCTGCAGCACTGCGCCAGTTTCATATCTCTCTGATGGCTCAAGAAGCAGACCCAAAGTTGAAGAACCTCGGCGTGCTCGCCCCACCCGATAGCACTGGTATTGACATTATCGTTGTCGGATGTGGTTACGGAGGCCTTGCCTGCGCTATTGAATGTAAGCGAAAAGGTCACAGAGTTAGGTTGTTCGAGAAGATCCCCGAGTTCAAAGTTCTCGGTAAGTGACTACCACACAGTGCACCTTCACAGTTTCTCACTCTTCGAATGAAGGAGATGTATGTCCATTCACTTTCCGATCGGGATGCTGTAGTTTACGATCAATCAGGTCATCAGTCTTATGCCTAACGCAGGACGAGTCCTACAACGGTGGGGCCTTCATGACAGGTATTAATTAATTCGCTGTGGCAGCCACTCCTCTGAAGCGCTCTATCATCCCTTCTAGAATCTGGTCTATTTGTCGCCACGTTGATACGCTCATCTTGCACAATTATTTGGGCGAGGTCGTTCGCGAACAGCCACTTCCCTTACCGCTGTGGGGGGCTTACGGCTACGACGGACATCGTGCGGAGATTCACGAAGTCATATACGACTATGCTGTATCCATTGGCGTCGAAATTCGCTTCAATCACGGTGTCGAGGGGTACTTTGAAGATGAAGAGAGGGGGAAAGCCGGCGTTATCGTTAAAGGAGAAAAGTTCGAGGCCGACCTGATAATCGCCGCTGATGGCGTTAAGAGTCTGGCGAGGCATTACATCCTGGTGAACTGATTCCGATCTTCTGTGTCTTGCAGTGGAACAATTCATTGATAGCGTTTATTGATAGGGGTATCAAGATCAACCGCGGTCTTCCGGATACGCGGTGTTTCGAGCGTGGTTCGATGCTCAGGAGCAAGGCGTGGATAAGGACCCACTCACGGATTACCTGTGTAAAAATGGGGATTCTTTCTACGGATGGATAGGTGAGGATGGAATGCTTGCCGCCAAGAGAATCAAGTACATTAACAACTTCCCAGGGAGAGACGTACATTTTTTGGCCTCTTCTACTCGAGGGGGAAAAGAAATTTCATGGGTCATCACACGAAAGTAAAAGAATTTTATCGTCCCTCGATGACCCAGGACTAACGAAGTCCGCAGGGATGACTTCGAAATTTCCGACACATGGGGGTTCCCTGGGAAAATGGAAGACGTGCTCAAAGTCGTCGACGGCTGGGACCCACGATGTGCTGCCATCTTGTCCAAAGCCCCTTCTTGTATCGATTGGAAACTAATCATTCATGATCCCCTTCCGACATGGATTAGCAAGACAGCGCGTATTATGCTAATTGGAGATGCTGCCCATCCATTCCTTCCGTAAGTTCGAGCTATATTCAAAAAGGTCCGGAAAATAACACTTCTGGTGATTCAGCACGAGTCAGCAAGGAGGCTCTCAAGCGATAGAGGATGGTGCGACCATCGCTGCAGTGCTGCAAGTCGCAGGGAAGGAGAATATCCCTCTCGCAGTCAAAGCATGGGAAAAGATAAGGTAGGTCATCTGCCAAACGCTCTTTCTCACTACAACGCAGCTAATTGTGCTTGTGATCCGTCAACAGGTACCAGAGAGTCCGAAACGCTCAGCTTGTGGGAGAAGAAGTGCGCAACAAATGGCATCAAAGCAAACCCGAAGACCGAGGAGAGAAATTGGATATGCCGAGGCCCGAATGGTTGTTTGCGTTTGATGCGGAGGCGCACGCCTATGAGGTGTACGAGGATGTCGCGAAAGATATTTTAGAGAACGGGTATCAGCTGCCCAAGCTACCTTGATGCGCTGTCGGGGATATTGAGAGGGCGGGTTAGAACCATATGTATTTGCGTCGATAGAGTGAAGTTAGGGAATGGGGAATAAGGTGCTCTTGTCTGAAGTTGCGGCCCCACTGGTACTACCCGTGTGAGATCGATCGGGGAGCACCTCGGAGCTTTTCATCAGGCACTTCGACAACCACCAACCTTCTTCCTCCAAGTGCACCAACACCGGCACAGAGAACTGGCGTCTATTCGCCGCAGGATGGTCATAATCACGATAAACAACGAACAAGCACTTGGATTCCCGAATGGCGGTCTCGCAAGCATGCCAGAACTGACTCGCAAGTTGTCCCGAGTTTGATTTAGCACCGACGCTCCCCAAGCATTCTTCTTTTGGCGGCACTACTGAGAATCGAGATTGGTTGAACTATATATCCTTCTGCGAGGTAAACATACCTCGCAATGGATGTCTCATCTCACGCGGATGGTTCTTTGACCATCACGAGTACTCAAGAGGAAGCAATGCGATGTGTGGTCACTTCGTCACTTCGTCACTTCCCTCCTGTCTGTATCTCGACCGGCGTGAAGCTACATGCATCCTGAATTCGAGCGTATTGCGCCTCCCGGTAGCTCCGGCATCAAAATTATAATTGTCGGTGCTGGCTATGGAGGACTCGCATGCGCTATCGAGTGCACTAGGAAAGGCCACGAAGTTGTCATCTTGGAGAAAGTCAAGGATCTGAAGATACAAGGTATGTAACCCCCGACTCCCAGTTATTTCGTTGATATTCATCACGTATGAATACTGCGACACAGGCGATGTGAGTTGGAGACTAGTTAGAAGTTGCTTGTAGATTGTCTGAAGTCGGTTTTGTCAGATCCTGAGTCTTGGACCGAATGCTGGCCGTATCCTCGCGCGATGGGGACTTCACGATTTGTTCGTGCTGTGCTTGAGTTCCGCTATTGCCAGGGATACTTACCAAAACCCTGCAGGCTGTGGTCCATCTGCGGTCATCATCCCGGTTTGAATCTTCATAACTACCTAGGAGAACACATACGCTTTCAAGCTTCCGTGCAACCCTTATTTGGAGCGTACAGCTACAATGGTCACCGTGCCGAGATACATCAAGTACTTTACAACTACGCCGAATCTCTCGGTGTCCAGATAAACCTGGGCAAGGAGGTTGTGTCCTGCTGGGAAGACGAAGAACGAGGTGTTAGCGGAGTGACGACGGTTGATGGGGAGCTCTATGAAGCTGATCTAGTTGTTGCATCTGATGGTGTCAGGAGCCCGGCGCGAAAATATGTGCTGGTAAGGGACAAGGTCATATCCTACGCACAAAAAGCCAAAATCAGTCACCTACAGGGTTACACGGACACCCCTAGGCCGTCCGGATACGCTGTCTATAGGGCATGGTTCGATGCGGCTGAGCAAGGGGTTGATAAGGACCCGTTGACAAGGTACTTCACCACCGACGGAGACGTATTTTACGGCTGGATTGGTATGTCATACATGCAGAAACAGACACTCCCAGCTGACCATGATCAGGCCAAGATGTCCACATGCTGTCCTCCTCAAGTCGTGATGGCAAATCCATTTCGTGGGTTATCACTCATAGGTCAGGCACATGATAGTCTTTCCTTGTATGTTTTTGACGTTGTCAACGTCATGCAGAGATGATACGCCACTCCTGGATCAGTGGTCCTTCCCTGGGAAAATGGAAGACGTTTTGAAGATTGTTGAGGGCTGGGATCCTCGTTGCGCCGCCATCCTGTCGAAGGCACCAGCTTGCATCGACTGGAAATTGATCGTACACGACCCGCTCCCAACATGGATCAGCAAAGTTAGCAGAGTGGTGCTCATTGGCGATGCCGCACATCCATTTTTGCCGTATGTTTATTTTCCTTCTATATTTGATGGAATTTGTCACAGTTTCTTTATAAAGCACAAGTGCGCAAGGTGCCTCGCAGGCCATTGAGGACGGCGTTACGTTGGCCGTCGTTCTCCAGCTTGCAGGAAAGCCATCCGTGCCCCTTGCGATCAGGTCCTGGGAGCACATCAGGTGCGCATTTGTTCGACGTCTAGTTTTCACAGGAAATATTAATTGTCCCGGCGGGATGATGTCAGGTATCAAAGAGTCAGGGAGGCTCAGCTCATGGGCGAATCTACCCGGGACAAATGGCATCAAGCGAAACCCGGTGACCGTGGAGAGCATCTTGACATGCCACGCCCTGAGTGGTTGTTCGCCTTTGATGCTGAGGCCCACGCATATTCCGTCTATGGGGACATTGCGAAGAAGATAGAGGAAGAAGGCTATCAATTACCCACACTCTCCTAAAGTGGTTATCCGGAATGTTTTCCTTTTAGTGACATCGCCAGTCGCAAGCTATTTGTTGGCCATTTGTTCTCAGGGGCTCTCAAGCTTCAAGACTGTGAGCCACGTAGTATCAGCCATCATCCCGGAACTTTGCCTCTCAGGGATAAATGAAAGGTGCGGTGGTCGTCCTATGTACTCTTTTAAGCGAAATTTGCTCCAACAGTGAGGGCGCAAGTGTGCAATGCCGATGGTCGTATCCGGTCCTGAGGCGAAAAAGCGAAAAAAGCATGTCTTGAGAAGGAAGATATGAGCGGTCTTTACCTCATGCCCGACATATCGCACAACTTGTCATGACCCTGTTCCGTTCATCGCATGAACATGCACAGGCATAAATTTGTGCGGCAGAGGCGAGATGCGACGAGCCTTTGCTGAGCGATCCATTACACTCAGATGTCCGAGTCCAACACGAACATTCAGGTTATCATCGTTGGGGCTGGTTACGCTGGCCTCGGATGCGCCATCGAATGCAAGAGGAAAGGTCACTGTGTACTTGTTGTCGAGAAAGTTGATGAGCTGAAGGTTCTCGGTGAGGCTTCATGGATTTCATCGTTCGACCAGTTTCTCACCATCTTCGCACTGACAGGCGATGTGTGTCTTCTCCTCTCATCACTGGATACGACTTGGATTACGAACTCTACACTAGGTTATCAGTCTTGGGCCTAACGCTGGGCGCATACTCGCGCGTTGGGGTCTTCATGACGAGTGAGAGCCACGATGCAAGACTGGATAATGAACTAATTTGCACTTCACAGGCTTTGGGACATCTGCGGTCATGCTCCAGAACTAAGATTGCACGATTACCAAGGCGGTCTCATACAAGTTCAACCTCTACCGTCTCCCATCTTCGGTGCCCATTCTTACAACGGCCATCGAGCTCTTATACACGATGTAATATTCCGACATGCGGTCTCACTTGGTATAGATATCCGCATGGGTCAGGACGTTGTTGACTACTGGGAGGATGACGACACTCAGAAAGCCGGAATTGTGCTCAGCTCAGGGGAGAAACTGGAAGCAGACTTGGTTGTCGCTGCCGACGGCATAAAGAGCCAAGCAAGGCAGTATGTTCTGGTTCGCGTTTCAGTTAACATTGGGCACGTTCTAAACTCTGACTGTGAGTGTGACAGGGATATCGCGATCAACCTCGGCCGTCAGGATATGCGATCTATCGCGCATGGTTCGAAGCCACGGAGCAAGGTGTTGATACGGACCCGGTCACTGATTTTCTATGCAAGGACGGGGACGCGCTCTATGGATGGATTGGTATTTTTAAACCTGATTTATTTTAATCCAAGCAATCTCAACGAAAATGTAGGTCAAGACGTCCACATGCTCGCCTCGTCTGCCCGCGGGGGCAAATCCATATCGTGGGTTATTACCCACAAGTAGGCCGCCTCTGCTGGGTGCATTAATTGGTGCTGAGGCTCTACAGGGATAATAACTATGTCGCAGGGTGCTGGTCTGCACCCGGTCACATTGAAGAAGTTTTGGAGATTGTGAAAGAGTGGGATCCACGCTGTGCTGCGGTGATATCGAAAGCTCCATCCTGTGTGGACTGGAAGCTGATCGTGCACGACCCACTTCCAACCTGGATCAGTAAGACTGGTCGATTGCTGTTGATTGGCGACGCTGCACATCCATTCCTTCCGTGCGTCTTTATTTTCACTGCTGTGACATCTCTAATAAAAATCACTTGTAAAGCTCGAGTGTACAAGGAGCATCCCAGGCCATCGAGGATGGTGTAACGCTTGCCGTAGCCCTGAGTTTGGCGGGCAAGGATAGAGTTCCTCTGGCGGCTAGGACATGGGAGGCAATCCGGTAAGTTGCCGAACCTCTTGTCAGTTTTACATTGGCGTCTAACTCCAACCGTGGTCTAGCTACGAACGGGTTCGGGAAACTCAACTAATGGGGGAAACCACTCGGGACAAATGGCATCGTGCAGAGGTCGGTGACAAGGGGGCTGGCTTTGATCTGCCGATGCCAGAATGGTTATTAGCGTTTGACGCTGAGGCACACGCTTATTCCGTCTTCGACGGAACGGCGAAAAATATCATGGAAAATGGCTATCAATTGCCATCCTTGAAGGCGACATCATGAGCGGTTCCTGGGACGCGTGTGGGCCACTTGTGCTTATAGTATGATTTGTATCAACCCCAATGGATGTAATTTTTTGATCACCGTGCTAAGAAGTCTCGCGCTGCCAGTCGGACGTAGGTTTAGTTATGTCATCGGCATAGGAACAAGTACTTTGCGTGGCAGTTCTTTCCCAACCCGAGGCTCTCGAGTTTCCGATGAAAGACACATTCATGTCCTATCCAACTGGTACCTCGCGTCGAACGCAATCAGGAACGACGTCTGCAATAATAAAATACTTGTCAGCTAGCAGGAGGGTCGTCGTCTACCCTCAACATGCGCTTGGTCATGGTCATGTGCAAGTACAGGTGACCTTGTGCATTCGGCCGTAGAGCGGCAAGACGTGCCATTGAATTGGGCGTTGGCCTCTCGATTAACTTGATTCTTTGTGTTTTCTACCAATCGTTCGCCTCGAGTCTGTAATACCTGCTCCCCAGGCGTGTTACACCTAGACAGCTTTGACAGGCCCCAGTTCGCCGCTTTCTCCCCAAGAAGAACAATATTAATACTAGTACGTTGCGCCGGTGAATGGAAACTGCAAGTCTGTTCTAGTCTTCGGCCGATCCAAGTTATGAACGAAAAATTAATGTTCTGCGTGCGTAGTGCTGGCGTAGTGTTTGCATAGTGCCCAAGAACGGGAGCAATGGATTTTTTTCGATGTCGGAGTGTGCCGCTGATATCAAAATTCGGGATTGTGCCTCCACGGATCAGGAAACCACGCCCGAGTCCTTCAATTTAGGTGACCACACAAATCTGGTAATAATTATTCGTCCTGTCGCGAGGGAATCGATTTCCTCAATCAAGTCGCAATCTAGAGACATCCGTTCTACGAAGACCGGTGGTACTTTGCTGCGGACCCGCGCTGGCGAAAACCTCCATAGAATTCGAAGCATCCCTAAAGACGGCTTGCCAGCTTTCCGGTGGCCAAGTCACCGCAGTTCCCCCTGCCGTTGATAACCTGCCAACGCAACGCGGGCACCCGGTACGCCATATATACAGATCCAGGACTGTCTAATTTTGTACGCCTCAGGAGCTAGCAGGCAGGTTGTACACGAGTGCCCGCGAAAGGTCATATGAGACGTCCAGCTTGCTAGCGTGGTAATCGGAAGAGCCCGTCAAAAGCCCTTGGTGAGTGAGTTGTTGGGCTCATTTTGATTGGCGCAGAATTCACCATGCTTCTATGCAGATCTGAGTACATGCGATTGTCGGCGGCTCAGTTGCCCTACATCCTGGGTTTTCCCTTTGTCGGATAGGCATGCTGGCAAAAAACATTCTTCACGTCCGCAAGGGTATGAAAGTCGTTCGTTAGCTCGATAACGATGGGGAGAGGCCTCAATGGCCTTGCGCCATTCGACACGTCATTCTGTCGACATTTGTGGATCCCGGGTGCCGACCCTGCAAGCTTGATCTGGCCGCCGTAAGCGTATGACGTTCTCTTCCATAACGCGCATCCGAGTCGTGAAGGCAATATGAATAGGTGGTCACCCTCCTACCCGCATACTGCACCGTGGTGAGGAGATATCCGATAGATAAACTGGCCACCACCACCTGGCTCAGTCAAGGTACTTTGCAAAGCCACGCAGATGGTCTTCTTGACAGGGAGCTGCAGCATGGTGACAGCGCCTGATTGTATCACCTGGATCAGGCATCACTGGAGTCGGTGATTACGCTGGTTCCGGGCCGTTGATGAAATAGCAACGTTCCTGAAATGAACGAGATGCTGTAAAGTTCTTTCACATGCGTTTCACAGCCAGAGACACTAATACTATCTTCGGACCAGGCCTTCGAGAACTCGCCCATGTGTACAGCGAGGCTTATTTGGGGCTTTTTCAGACGAGTTCCTGGCGCCAGGATAATACATGGCGAGATATCCTGTCACGGAGTCACTCACAATCGATCAATGTGATTGCTTCAGATTGAGCTACCTCCACCCATCTGCCCTATTCCGATGGCCGGAATGAACGGTTGGTAGATCGGTCAGCAGCGCCACCGCGATAGGAACAGCTTCACCAAGGTTGTGGGACGTAGGCAGCTCGTGTTCTTCAAAGGAAGGTGGCCTATCATGTGTCCATCTGGGAACGTTGACAGGATTGCCCACTGGGCAGATACTAATCATTGATTGTGGTCAAGAAGGTTAAGTTTCTGGAGATAAATACGTATGCGGTCGTAATTCAGTCCAATGAGAGCGAATGCATAGTAATACAGCAAACTCCAAGAAAGAGGTAGGGGTACACGTTTGAACTATGATTTAGGGCATTTTATACGAAAACAAATACGAATACTGGCAAATGGGATATCTTCAGAAGTCAAAATAATTACGGGAGCATTGCGGGGGCTAGATTAACCACGCCGAGCGTGAAATCTAGCCAAGTTGCGCAAGAAGACCAAACGAAGGGATAAGCATGGAAGCACTTTTTTTCGGTCAAGTTGACTTCTCCATGGAGCTCCGGGCTGCCAAGGAGGCCCTCACGCAACAGCTTCATGAACACTGGAAGGCCGCATGTCCACGTGATGCTGGAGACGAGGGGGTGATCGCTGACGAAGTGGAAGAAGATGGTCATGACCACGATCTGACGAAGAGGCGTATGAAGCCGTGCGAGAGGTCGGCGCATCAATCCAAGATTGGATCTCCGGTAACTGATTTGGGTGCTGGGGCTTCCTCGAGTCAGGGATGGAAGTGAGCGGCGCAATCGAAGGGTGGCTATAGTGGTATGGCGCAAGTGGCGCAACATGCGTGGAGATAGGGGGCAGTTGCGTTGACTGCGGCGGAGTTCTAGGCCGCGTCATGGTAGTTGCCAGCGGCCCCCTGCGGTGAGGGAACTGGTCGGGCCTTGACCGACCATGGGTGCGCTCGAAGAGACCGCACTTGTTACAAAGCTGTAGGTGTGTCAACATTGTACTATATCGGGAATAATAACGATGCTTACCACTTTACCGGGACTAAGGTTCGACCGCCTCCATGTGGAAGTGTCGGTTGTGCAACAATTGAAGCATCTCCTGCGAACTCTGTCGCTGAGCTTCGTTGCAGCATCATCCGTGTAACCAATAGTATAATGGTTCTGTCCTGGGAGGGGGTATGACAATGACCCACTGTCGCGCGTTCCAGCGCTAGTATGGGTAAGAGCTGGGCTGGTATAAGCCGGAGACACATGGTATGGGTGTGAATCATGAGAGTATCTGTGCTCGGGGTGTGGCCGCGAGCTGTAAGAGTAACTGTGGGATGAGCGACCCGAGTCACGGACGGGATCGTGAGGGTACGGCCTTGATTGCCGTACCATTTGCTCTTGGGGATAGTACGCGTCAGAGTAGCCCGAATGTGAGTCAACCGAGCGGTCGGTAGGCGACCGACGGGGTGCCGGTGACGACACTGAAGAACGATCCAGTGATGAAACCGACAGAGAGGGCGAGTGGGTGAGCGTGGCTATAGGCGGGGGACTGGGCCTGCGGTAAGAGTGATCATAGCTGTAGTCATAATCACGTCGGTGGCTAGTAAATGAAGGATGTTAGTTGTTGCGATCATTAATAGGGATATGCGATCAATGATACGTACGAAGACGGCATTGACATTGATTCGACACGATGAGGCATATGGAGAGCAGGAAGAGTTGGCGCCTGAAGTGAGATGGGGGAGTGAAGAGGGTGATAACCAAGTGAGGGATTGTTGACAGAAAGGTCTGATTTATCAATGGCGAAGGATGTCGAGAACTGATAATGGATCAACAGATCAAAAGAGAGCGCGACATCGAAGCAAACAAAGAACGAACACCGCGCTGATCAAAGGGATCAGGAAGTCTTAAATTTGGAGCAAGGGCTGTTTGGAGAGATCTGGTATCTAATATGTGGAAAAGGCAAGTGTTTAGGAAAGAGGGAGACCGGTGGAGGGCTGGACTGACCGTTATCAGGAAGGCGATGATCAGATGCAGACGCGGATAGCTCCTCTCGCGGGGGCGAATGGCGTGGTTCTGATTGTTGGCAGCTGTGGCGGTCTTCCCTGAGGAAATTGAGGCTAAGAGTGATAAAACGAGACTGGGTATTTGAGGACTTGCCAGGAATTAAGTTTGCTCTTCTGAGAAGGTCCACTGTGCGGTGCAGCGGTCTGATGATCCGAGTGGGAGAACATGGGTCCAGGTAAAAGGGGAATCGAATTCGAATGTTCTGAACGACATGAATCGGTTGCAGAAGTCATTTCGAGTCCCTTCAACGTGTCTCCTACCCAAGACTTTTTTTGTGTTTCGCAGGGCACGTATTCACACCACCGCGATCCAGACCAGCACAACTTCCGCAAAGTTGTCTTCAGGCAACGACTATCAGAAAGAGCCCGTAGAACAGCCGCTCCCAATCCCATCATTTTTATATTATATATTTTATATCGCCAATTATTATTCATCCCTTTGCTATTATTATCCGTAACAAATCCATTTTCCGCAAGCGGAGCCCAAATCTCCGTGTTCTCATGCCGTCGCGGCACAGCCGGCTCTTCTCACAGCTCTCCCATCTCACTGTTACCTTTTTAATCGCCGACTTACGAAAAATCCCAGCGAGTGGCCTCCCAACCAGCTCCCGTCATTGTCAGTGTTTTCCCCCCGTAACGAAGATCAGGGACGTCCGTTCATCGTATCTCGGACACGTAGCGGAATGTCCGGTAGCAGAAGCTAGCGTTCTTATCGTGAAAAGCTCGCTGAAACTCGTCGGAATTGCAAACTCGGATGCCCTAGCCCCGTGCAAGGCGCCGTGATCATCCTTTTTTTTTGTGGGCGTCCTTCATCCGAAGTTCTATAATTGCGTGTAGGGTATCAACTTGATCGCCTACCCTATCACATCGACCCTGTGCCATCAATCAGATTCCGATGCGATTCATTTTGACACTCTAAATGGCATCCCGTCTCCATACAGCATCTTCCGTCTCCCTTATGACCCATCAACACAATTGGCCGATACGGTACAAGCCTGGCAATTCCCGTTCCTTTGCCTCCTCCTTCCGCTCAGTCCCATAGCGCTCATTTATCTTATAGTTTCTTCTTTGTACCCGTAGAACAGCTTTCCGTTCGCGTTCCTTCCCATGAGCCTATGCCTTTTGATGACTGATTGGTTGTACTTGACGGGCTTTCATCTGCGCCCCGCCATCTTGATGGCACATCATTAACCCGGCGCCTACTCAACGTGGTCTGCCAAGCTCCAGGCTAAGGCCGCATTCCTCAATCCCCCCTTTACGCTTGTCCAGATAGGTACAGGTGCGGGGACGCATCGCGATATGAAATGCCACCGACGTGTTCGATCGACTGGGGTTTATAATGACGGACTCGGTCCGCTCCTATTCAGAATGAGGTTGTTCTTCTAGTCTCCCATGGCGCTGAGATGTTATACTTGTCGTTGCCACCCCAAGTTTGGCAGCGTTCTTGTCTTCGCACACAGCATGTGTTTCCTCACGTTCATCTGCAACATGTCAGGCAAGTTGGTACATGTTCCTATGTCACAGGTGAGCACACACTCGAATGCTGCGCGTGTAACGCTGAGCTAAAGCGGCCAGGAGACGTAGTTGTCCGCGGAGGGTTTGGTATAAAGCCTAGGATTTTCTTGTGCTCTTCCCTTCATCTAGAAGCCGGAGCCCGAGTAGCTTCTCTGCCATATTTGACGCTACAAACAAGGCAAAGCCCGGCATGATGTCGTCAACCATCACCGCTCACAGTAGGTCCCGAGTTCTTACCTACATCTCATCAGCGATCAAGCTACGTGTACCATTCTTTCTACTGTAAAAGGCATTGAGGCAGCGTCGGTTTCATGGAAGGGTAACGAGAACACGATTGTTTGTTGATTCCGTGAATGCATGTGGGCCGCTAGCGCGCGTCTCAAAAAAACCTTTTTCAACGCCGTCATCACCGTTGCCCGTGATGCATATCGTTATTCGGCATCAGCATAGGGCCATATTTGGTGGCCAAGCGTCTATGTCGACGACCGCTTTGGCTGGCACCGGATAACAATAGGATAGCGACGGGTACGGAGAAACAACTTCAAGAGCTATTCGTGCCACCACCCAGGGGGGCGCTGGCCAAGTCAACGCGGAGCTGTCAGGTCCCTTCGGTCAACTCCGTTGTGAACTTGTGCCACCTCGATATGACTCTGTTAAGTGCTTTCACTTCCACGCAGAACGCTCACTTCTGACGTTTCATCCGTATCTCTCGTAAAACCATACCGTTCCGCTCGTTCACGCGCACAGGCTCTCTGGGACTCCATTGCAGTGCTTGTGGTATGGTATGCAGCCACGATCAAGAAGAAACGCCGGGCGCAGTAGCAGCTGCTATCTAGTATGCAGAGTTCTTTGTCTTACATACATGTTTCGCTTGACGCTTGACGCTCGGAGCCCATCCTTTGTGCCACCCAGAACAACTCTACTCTGAAACCGGCGTTTGTCACTCATCTCAACTTATAATCAAAGGCCATGCCTGGTAAGTGCCTCGCAGTGATTTGTAAATTAAAAGAAACTAGTGATTGCTCTCAAGTTTCCCATCAATCGCCCTGATCTCGACTTCCATCACCCCAGATCTCGATCTCACCTCCAACGCAGTCCAATCCTAATCGCTCTCCCAGCATCTCATCATATCCTCCCAGACTCCCACCACCTTGGCTCCGCCTTGCACAATGCAAAGTCCCACCTGCTGCGAGCAACACCTCTAGTCGTTTTCGGCGCCAGCCTTCCCCCCCTCCGAAATAGGCTTCCCGCAGGCGATGTTCCTCGATGCAGCCGCAGCTCATCGCGCTGAGGCTATGATCGTCCTGAAATATTGCTTCCACAATATCACGCCACAGGAGCTATATTTTCATATCGTGACGGCGATAGATCTCGAATCGGGTGATATTTACTACGGTGGTGGGACGCTTCATGCATGCACTCGAGATGTTTGGGATGCCCCTCTCCGTTGCGCATGCTGTTTTAACCGATGGTGCATGTAGGCGTCGTGTGCGCAGCCACCAGACCTACATGGAACGGGATAACGGTCTAAAGGCTTACATTATCCTTCACGTCACCGCGACTCCCGACAGCCATGGAACTTGAACATATGCATTTTTCGCAAGGGGGGACGGGACCTGGCGCGTGCTTGCTCAGGCTGTCCCGACGCACCACATCATCTCAGGCTGCCAAAGTTCTACTCCGTCGACAGGCACACGACACGCTCGGCACTGATTTTGTACAACAGTGCCAATGTCTTGACTTGTGGTGAAAACCGGGAGAATGGAGAGTTCTCACTGGACTTCTGATAGAATGACAGACTGCTCACCCAATCCCGTCAGCCCGGTTTGGTCGAGCGAAACGCGCACTACTTAGAGGTTACTGGTATGTTTTACCCATGCTACATATCACGTGTCATGTCTTTTGCTGTTGCGTAGTATACTACACCCCAGAAATGTTCTGCGAAATAATCAAGTTATCTATTGATTCCGTTACATTGTGGGCGCCACCGTCAAAACTCGATAGACGTTACAGTTGTTTGCGACAGCCTGAGATCAGACAAGCTTTCTATAAACATCGGTCATCGAACTTTTATCCGCTGATGATGATGTCCATGATGGCGCAGATGATCATGATGTATGAATCCCGGATCTGTTGCGATGTCACCCTCTGTGGGCACAGTAGTAGTGATTTCAGACGGAATCGGAGTATATGCGTTTCCACGTGCGGATTATACCGTTTTCTGGTGTTTTGTGCGGGAAGACGGATCAGGAGGTGTCGATGAATGCTACGTAGATGGGAGGATTATGAACCCGGTGATCAAACTTTTGCATCAAGCCGTTATGATGTTCCGTTGTACACTTCATTGGGAGTCTAGCATGGTAGTCGAATTACTGGTGCAAGTGTATCTACGATCTCCATATGAGCTTTGAAAATGTGCTGGAGCAGGGCCAAGCGATAGGCATTTGGGAAGTTCCCGGAAATGCACAGTAGTACCGCATTGGTTCTGTGGTGCCGAATCTTGTCATATTGACGATGGATGCTGTGGTTGTCGACGTGGGAGGTGGGTCCTTCGACTCTGAGATCTGAGGGATTAGATGCAAGAAGGAACTATGTACTTACTTCGGACTCCAAGCATGTGGTGCTGCCAGTGGTGACCCAGTGAGGGTTATCGCGCCCCTGGAAGCTTCCTAGATACCTCAGAGTCAGAGAGGCGCGAACCCAAGTCAAATCTGCGGCACCTTTAGAAGAATTGACACCACCGAGCGGAGTCTCAGCCAGACGAGTCATACTGTAAGAAGTGCGAGTCCACGGCCAAATTCTATGTAAGTGAAACTCAGTGACTC
This sequence comes from Hydnomerulius pinastri MD-312, assembly GCA_000827185.1. Classification (NCBI taxonomy): domain Eukaryota; kingdom Fungi; phylum Basidiomycota; class Agaricomycetes; order Boletales; genus Leucogyrophana; species Leucogyrophana pinastri. Next base: position 53,686 of record KN839898.1, on the reverse strand, counting down.
GGAGAAAGCCCATCTCAGGCCAACCGCCATATAATCTCTATCATGAACCCAAAGGAGACCGTAAAGAAGGGGTACGACGCTCTTTCGATGCTCTATCGCCAAGATGATGCATCGCCAGACCAATACAAACTGTGGACCGAAAAGCTGATATCATTACTTCCTTCTTCACCTACGCACATACTCGATATTGGGTGTGGGTGCGGTGTACCAGTCTCACGCGATCTTGTCGCTGCGGGTTACGCCGTCACAGGGATCGACATCAGCGAGAAGCAGATCGAACGCGCAAAGATCCTCGTCCCAGAGGGCCGCTTCTTCTGTCAAGACATCACGAGCGATACACAGTTATCTGCAAGTGGTGCAATCACAGAACAAGGGCAGCTTGATGCGATAGTGGCGCTGTATGTGCTATTTCATATGCCCCTGGACGAGCAGGCCGTTTTGATGCGGCGCATGGCTGGCTGGCTGAAGGAAGGCGGGTATTGCTTGATGACTGTTGGGATTAAGCCGTGGGAGCTCGAGGGAGAAGAGGCAGGGTGGCTGGGAAGTGATGAAAGCGTCAAGATGTGGTGGTTGCAGACTAGCATCGATCAGTATCGGACGTGGGCCAAGGAGGCAGGATTTGAAGTTATTGAGGATGTGCATACTGCAGACTTGGTCGGAGGAAGTGAAGGTCATCAACTGCTGCTTCTAAGAAAACCTTATCGCTCTTGCGTGGCTACGTAGGTCACTGGCCCCGTACGTATCAGTAGTGTCTACCATCATCCTCAATCTTCGTCCGATCGTGAGTTCGAAGAATGTGGTAACTGTTTACCTGGCAGAAGATGTGGTGTTGCTTCTCCGTGGTTCGGAAAATGACGGGAGATGACGGGAAATGACTGTGACTCAATATCGAAGCTGATGATTTGTAGCTCTACTATTGCTCCTATGTCAATATGTACTGCGCTTCGCTCAGCGTATGACTGCATAGGATATGTCCCCTCCATTGAACATGAAACGATGGAAGAATAGATACACAACTGTGAGAGTAATAGTGCCGTCTCTCCATACATTACTTGCTTTCGTCCCCACATGGCGAAACGTATCCGAGAAAGCCCAGGTCCTTTACCAAGTCAATAGCCCTCAGGAGGCAAACACCATCTTCACGTATCTACTATTCCGCTACCTCTCGTCGTCCATAGAGCCTTCAGATTGCGAACGTACGGAGTTGGTTGACCATATTTGCACTGTGCCATTGTGGCTTCCAGTAGCGAGCATCATTGGGTGGTCTGTCGCATTGTTCCAACCAATGCATGTCAGATTCCCGACTGCTGGCATGTTCGGTGGTCGCAGGTAACGAAGTACAGCTGCAGTTTCTCGATCCCATATATGGATGTCACCCGCTGTTCTCGCAGCATCGTCAGCTGTGGCTGAGCCGAGACCGGGGAGGGACAGACCTTTGCCAGCGCAAAAGACGAACTGGTCCTCGTTGCCACCAAAGTAGCATGGCCCAGCTATGGAAACGGGAACATTCAGCACAAAAGTGTGCCTGAGGGTGAGCCGGGATGTGCAAGTGTTTTCTATGCTGGGCCGATCTCTGCCCTTAACAACCTCAAGCTTCCAGAGCTGAGGTGCTGCCTACGGAGCTGTAAGTTATGTGGCTTTCATGGATAACCTGCAGGCACCTACCTGCTCAAAAGATACAAGGACAACACTGCTTTTCCTAGAAATAATGACGTCGCGCACTGCATCGAAAAGCGGTGTTTGACTGCAAAAGCCCTAAATAGAAGGATGTGCCGCCCATGCAAATAACGTACCTTTCCTTGCGTTTTGTCTGCATGTTGTAAACTTGTAAACCATAGTGAGACTTGGAGTGCAAAACGAGCGACAAAAGCTTACCGATTATCCTTTTTTCAACCTTGGCGTGACGGGTGGGCTGAGGGCCATCTTTAGGCGGGATGGAGGGTCCTACACCTATCAGTCGCACGCCATCCGACGTCACCGTAATATTGCTTATACGCATATGGTCGAAGTTGTAGGTGTCCAAAATCTTGACAGACTGATGAGCTTCCATGGTGCAGGACCGACGTTTCTCACCTGTCCATTGAGATCCTAGCTCGAAAACGCAGTCAACAAAACTGCACCAATTGGCGATCAAAGGTACATGCCAGCTTCATTACATCGCTGCCCTCGACGGAGAGGAAGGCTGTCGGCATAGATCAGTGCGATACTTGCTTGGATCATGGGGGGATCGACTTACCATCTCCGCGAGGAAGCCAAACGATAGCCTGAACCTGTCTTACCCGATCGATCAACTTCTTGAATACACCATCCTGGACATGTGTTTGACTTCAAGCGCTACACTCTGGAGTTTACCGTACCTCTGACCACACCTTGATCCCGCGTGTGAACCGAGTAAGAAGTACTCGACCATTTGGGGACCTGCAAGATGCTAAGTGTGTGCTACCACATTCCCGCAAGACACAATTACCAAGCGACTTGGCCGACGAAACCTTGAACATGCATAAGCGTTCGGTCCGGTACAAGACCCTCCTAAATATTAATTTAGTCATCAAATAGCACGACGCAAGTCGTGGAACTGGTTACTTGCCCCTACTCTAAAGATGACCGCAGTCTTATCCCAGCTGGCAGACCTTCAACAACCAGAACACTCAGGAGACACCATCGAGAACTCACCTTGAGGTAGCGAGGTATTTGCCATTCGGCGAAAATTGGACATGACGCACGAGCGCCGAGTGGACGAAAAACTCTTGCGACAGCTCTAGCGCCTTCAGCTGCTCAATCGACGTCGAGACTCGGGCCCCGCGAAGAGCTGTCATCCCAGGATCTGTATATTGATTTTTCAGCTCCTCAGGGCTAGCTGCCATTGAGGTCTGCCACCATGAGTCCCTGCGCGGGAATCCTGGTCGAGTAGGAGAGCGAGTCGTGGATTGAAGTTTGATTACAGACCGAACGGCATTGACGAACCGCACTCGAGCAGCGGAGTTCCCCGAGCTTTCGCTCTCGGGCTTGTGACCATCGAAGGAACCCGGACGTTCGGTAGACTCTGAGAAAACAGAGGGTGATTTTGTGCCCACAAATGGCAGGATGTCTTCCGATTTTCGTGCCTCGAACAGCCAGTCGGATAGAGGGTTGAAGTAACTGCGTGTAACAGCGATGCGCGAACCACACCACCCGAGAGCATTCCGGGGTGCTCGCACCACTCCACGGCTGGCCATATCATCGGTAACGTCGGAGATTACTTCCTCGAGCCACTTTTGACCCCCGTGCTGAGCGTACGTCCATCGCTCCAGTGCAAACCAGCCTGAGATAAACACGAGACCAAGGGATGCAACAACCTGTATGTGGGGGTACAATTAGGCCGAGAGGTGAGGTAAGTTACTCGCAGACTTACCGTCAGGACACTTGTTGTGGCCGACGTGACTCGACCCTGCGAATCGCATAACTTTAGCACCTGAGTAACTTTAGCAGCGTAAAGAACGCACCTGCCCGGAAGAGTACGCGAAAAGTACGAGCCCGGCCGAGAAGCAAGCGACGGAAATGACCAAGAAGACGAGCGGAGATCCTTTCATCCAAATCAGGACCCACCATGGAACCCTCTGTGAAGGTGACCGACTGACATATTTCAGCACAAAAGATAACGTGGAGAAGACAAGCCTCCTCACTATATGGATTGCTTCCAAGTTAGGCCGAGGAGACCGTTTGCTCCAGCCGCGATGCTAAATACCAACGATGAGAACCAAAAAGCATTTACGCAATCTGAGATTGCGTTGGCGGTCATGGAGTACGAGTACTGCAAGAGCGTTGCATCTACGACCCCGAAGAATATTGATAATTTAGACACATTCAATAGATTAGTTGCAGCGTGCTGTTGATGGAACCGGATTGTTGGAAGACCTGCGTGAACTGTGAGGATACTGGAGACTCGGTACTTCCTCCCAACTTACCAATCTCGATAAACATCGCAAGGGTAGTAGCGATATTGTCAATGTGATCGCCAATTTCCGTGGTAAGGTCATGTGCGTAACGCTGCACCGCTGGAGACCGGAACTGGCCTAAAATCGGGGCCGCATAAGCCTTGCGGAGTAACATAAGTATGTACACTGACTCTTATACTGGAGCAGACAAGACGCCCAGTACTAATCAGACGCGAGGGTGTCAGGGTCACATAGCGAATCGCGATAGGAAACAGCATACGTTCAAGTCGCTCTCAAATCCCTGCATTGTTTGGTTCAGGGTATCGTCGGTGAACTCTTCGAACTCGTTAAGGCACTTGAGGAACGCCGCGACATCGATGGCAAAACCCTCCAGTTGTGCAGGAAACGTTTCAGGGGCAAGATCGTCCCGTACGACGAGCCTTTCTGGCGGTGGGGGACCGCGCCAATTCCTTCGTCTGTGCATGATGTTAGGATTTGTCAGCGCTTCTCGTGGCTGTCGAAGAATTCTACGAGGGAACAGGCTCGCTGCGTTCTCTCGGAATAAGAACAAAATCTTCGATAGTCGTTCCCGTAGGGTGAACGCAGATGATAAGATCCCAACAGAGCTTCCAAGTTGACGAGAAGCATTTGCGAAGTTACGAAGCTGGCGAGGGGTAAGATTCAGCGATGCCAAGCTACTTTGTTCTTACCTCCTTGTCGAAATTCTCTACCCGCCTTGAGATGACGTCAGGGCAGCAGATAAGCATCGAGAAGCCAGGACGTACTTCTCGAAGTCGAGAAACTGCTCAGCGCCTGCGATCTGTAGCTTTTCGTCTAACGTGGTCGCTACATGGAAGCTGTAGCACATTCCGCAGGATGTAAACTGGCGACTCACGCTGGTCCTCATCTGAATAGCCAGAGGATGGGGAGGTGATGCCTATGAAGTTCTATCAGTACGAACTGTGAGTCCAGCAAGATTTACATGCTAGTATCCAACATGCTGTCCTGCTGCAAATCAGCTAGCATGTCTATGAGGCTAAACAATGTCTGTCTCCGCCTGGGGACAGCTCTCGGGTTATATCGGGGCGAAACCCTAGGACTGTTGCCTGCTGATTTAGCTTGAGCGTAAGCTGGCCGTACCAAGAGAGAGAGCTTGGCGCACCTTGGTCCATGATAAGTGCTATGCGAGGATAGGTGGAAGCCTAATCCAATCTGCGAGTTGTGGAGAAGCGGTCAAGACGATTGGATGAAGTTAAGTATCACGATGGAGTGGGGCGTGGGTAGGGGGTGAGGATGCTGCGCGCAGGTGCTGTCCCAGCGGTGAAATGGAAGCAATCTCCTATGTGTTCTGGCCATCCCCCCCGCGGTGTTAAACGCCCATTTATGTACGAGCTTGGCCGCTTACTGCAGGTGCCGTTCCCAATCAGGGCACTCAGTGGATGATGGCGTCTTGAAGAGGGATATCATTCTATCTCCCTCTCGAGCCGTTGTTTCTCAAATACTCGCGACTGTCAGAATGCCATATCAGTCACATCAAGGCGAAGAATACAAAGCGAAGAATACTAACCAGGCATTGAAGGAACCTACAATACTTAAAGGTGGTCATGACACGAAGTTGACGTTCTTGCGCTCATTCACCACAAACGCGGTACAAAGCAGTACATATACTTGCCTCGCTGCATACACGCGTGATGCGTTTGACACTGACTCCATATGTGCCCACGTAAATGAATTCGCGGTGCATGCACGACAGCGGTTCTTCACACATGCTGCCAATAAACGTTAATGAACTCCGAGCTTGGAGCCTGAGAATCTCACGGTGAGATCTAACTCAGGGCCTAACCAGTGAAGGAGGCCAGAACCGAAACTCCACCTAAAGGAAATGGTAAGTAAGAAGCTATTGAGTGCATAGGAGGCTCATTCATCATGATCCTGTATCCCTGGGAACCCCCTGGAGCAATCTAAAACGCATCAGTTTTGCGGCGTTTAGGTTTCTCCACAGGGCATCCAGATGGGTCCTGCTTCAATCGGCACAAACTACACGATATATACGATTCAAAACCTCGAAGCTTTCAGGAGGGGGGGAGTCCGGAGTTGTAGAAAGTGCAGTCAACCCCGCTGGGATGTTGATACTACGTTATCGTCGGTTCGATAATTGACCACCAGCACGACCGCGGCTCGGCCGAGAGATGGTGTCAACGTGTTGTTTGGACTTGTTACTTCTAGATGCCTTTGACGAGTTAGGAAATCACCGCTTTCCCACAGACTGGTCACACTATTGCAATGCATTTTCTATGATATCAGTAATAATAGCGTGTGGCAGCGTCATATCATCACCGAGGAATCATGATTGGCCCCAAATAACCCAAAAGTAAAACTACAGTCCACTCCTTAGTCCAGACAAATGCATCTCACGAGAACATCTCTCTTGTCAGCCTGCTGGGAGAGAGAAAGCGACTCTCCGACTCGGATCACCCTCTGCATGCTTCCCTTGGGGCGACTCGGAGTCCCTCGAGGATACCGACCATATACGTACTGTCCCATCGCTCCCGCCAGTTGCGAACGTCACAGGGTCGTCAACTGCGTCATTCCAGCCAATGCATGTCAGGTCCTCTGCCCCTAATCGAGATCGCGGTCGTATGAAGTGAAGCAGAGCCGCGGTTTGTCGATCCCATATGTGAACCCCTCCAGCTATTCACGTATCATCAACACTTGGCGACGAAACATAACGACAGAAGCTAACCTATCCCTGCACATATGACAAACTGGTGGTCTTTTCCGCCGAATTGGCAAGGTCCGGCGGTTGCTTCAGGGACTTTGCCAGCGAACGCAAAGGTGTGGGCCAAATTGAGGCGGGACGTGACAACCCCTCTATCCCGCCCCCCCATGATCTCAAGTATCCAGAGTTGTGGCGCCGCCTGGCGAGTCATCGTCAGTGCATTCGTAGTAAATGGGCGACAATTACCCACTTTCGCAAATGACGTGAGGACAGCGGAGCCTTGTTTCGCGACAGCAACATGACGCACGTCATCGAAGAATGGCGTCTGACTACGGAAGCAGTGAGTTAAAGAATGACCAAACCAAAGAACAACATACCTCTCTACCCTCTCCGTCAACATGTTATAAACTAGTGAATGAGGGCGGCCCATAAGCTGTTGAAGAATACAAAGACGCCAATCACGTACTAACTATGCGTTTCTCTACCCTGGTATGACGACGGGGTTGAGGCCCATCCTTTGGTGGGATAGCAAATCCAACACCTACTAACCGAGTACAATCAGGCGTTATCGCAGCGTCGTTCAACTGAATGTGCGCAAGACTATATGTGTCCAAAACCTTGACAGACCGATGAGCCCCAAACATTGGACGCGCTAGGTCACTCTTACGTTTCCGTGGAGGTCCTGATAAATGCACCATGAACACGGAAGGGTGGCGATTAGTAATGCAGCGCGTACCAGTTTCACCAAGTTAGTGCCTTCCACGGACAAAATGCCTGGTGATGATAGTCAGGAACAGAACTCCTGAGAGGTAAGGCATTCTACCTGATCCATCGGGGAGCCAAACAACGGACTGGATGAGTTTCAGTCGATTTATAGTCTTCTTGCATACTCCATCCTTTCGAGAATGTCATAACAAAACGTGCAGGCTAGACAAGTGGATCATGCCATACCTCAGTCCACACCTTGATCTCTCGCGGGAGGCGAGTGAGAAGTATTTTACCATTAGGCGACCTACGTCATCTCTCAGCAGAGGTGGCAGCATGCAAGTAAGGAGGCACTTACCAAGCGAGCTGTAGGATAAGACCTCGAACGTGGACAAGTATTCGATGAGTGCTGAACGTGTCCTATGCATCGATATTAGCACGTGCAGAGGATACGACATCTTTATTTTCTCACTCCAACATGGAAGATTACTGCTGTCCTGTCCCGACTGGAATATATCTGTCAGTACCCATCCCGCAAATAACATCAGCGTGGCAATACCTAGACGTAGCCATGTACTTTCCATTTGGTGAAAACTGGACTTGCCGGACGAGCGCTTGATGGGCACTGAGACCTTGAATCGGCTCCAGCGCTTTCAGCTTTTCGAACAACGCCGTTTCTCGGGCCTTGCGCAGAGCTGCCACCCAAGGGTCTGAGAATAGACCAGGAGACGTCCCTGATTCCCCAGTAAAACGCGTCCCCAATGCTGAATCGCGGCGCTGGTTCATCGATCGAGCAGCCGACTTCATCAAGATCACCGTGCGAACTGCATTGACGAAGTGCTGGCGGGGATCGATATTTTTCGAAATTCGTCCTTTGTCTCCCTGAAATTCGGAAGGTCCGGAGCTTCTTACTTCAGGGGGGATGTCGACTGGCCGGGAAAAGGGGGCGTCAGAACGTTTAGCCTGGGGGATAGCGACCGGTAACCGCTGTCGTGTCTTCCAAGCATTAGGCATGTGGATTGAGATACGTTTCAAGCAGCCGCTCAAAAGTCCAAGTCGCTCGCGACCCCAACGTAAAGCATCTCGAGTGGCTTGAATGGCAGGAAGGTCGGCCAGACTGGTGATAGTCTCCGAGATAACATCATTGAGCCACTTTTGACCACCGTGCTTGTAGTAAATCCATCGCTCTAATGCAAACCAGGCGGAGATAATACCCAGGCCCAACGATGTAACTGCCTTTCATGAAGAATTAGTCGCAGGAAGTCTCAACACGGCGCTTCGAGGACATACCGTCAGAACGGCAATGATGATCGTTGTAACCGGTCCCTGAAAGAGGCATATCGCGCTGATGACAAAGGGCAGAATCAAGGGACGTACCTGATTAGAGGAGTAGGCGAAAAGCACGAACCCAGTCAAGAAACAAATGACAGCCATCACCAAGAAGATGAGCGGAGACCGTTCAAATCCTAAGAGAACCCACAAAGGAACTCTATGTTTGGGAGAACGGCTGAATGGTGCTAATTAGTTCGCTCACCCTGCACAGAACCTGGAAAGAAACTCACTACATTGCCTGTTTCCAGGTCTGCCCTAGGAGAGCGCTCACCGTGGCGGCGATGCTGAATACGAGCGATGAAAACCAAAATGCATTTACAGTGTCAGTGACAGCCTTCCCGGCGGTACCGTATGAAAACTGCAGTGTCGTCGCGGTTACAGCTGAAAAGACTGTGGACACGGTGGATAGATTCGACAGATTGGAACTGGAACGTTGCTGCTGAAACTTGATGGTTGGAATTCCTGTAAGACACATTGATTACGGCTTGAAAGTAGATACGTTTCTCTGGCACCTACGATTTTCAATAAATAAATTCAGCATGTCTGCAATGCTTTCGAGTTGATCTCCGATCTCCGTGGATAAATCGTTGATATAGCGCTGCACAGGCGGGTTTAGAAATTGATCTGTGAGAGATTGTATTGGTTAATCGACAAAGGGTCCAGGTGCATTGCTCACTCTTGTATTCCGAAAGACAGGAAGACCAGTACTAGGAACATATGTCTTAGGCACCGAGGATCATGTGTGGTGAGCAGCAGTACACACCTTCAGGTCACTTTCGAAACCCCGCATAGACTGGTTCAACTCGTCGTCCTTGGAATCGGAGAAGTCGATAAGCTGATTAAGAAAAGTAGCAACATCTTCAGCAAAGAGCTTGAGTTGTTCGGGAAATGCCTCGAGACTATCTTCGAAAGAGGTGCTCATGCGGGTGGGACGACTCGACCGTCTGCGCTGTTCCCTAAGCTTGGGTTTGAGACGAGCTTCTTGAGGCTGTCTTTCTATCTTACGAGGGAAGAGGGACGCAGCGTTCTCTCGAAACAAAAACAAAACCTTCGCTAGTCGTTCTCGTAATTTTGACGTAGAGGATGATATCCCAGCTGAGCTTCCAAGGTGTCGAGCAGCACTCGCGAGATTGCCGAGCTGTCAATGTCTGAGTAAGAGAAGACGGATATGTCACCGACCCTCGCACCTCTCTATCGAGATTAATGATACGCCTAGCAAAGCAGTTAGCGCGTACTAGTAGAATGAGAGGGCGAAAGTGATGTTACTGTGCAAACTCGAAGAACTGCTCTGCGCTCTCTGTCTGCAGTTTATCATCCTCCGAGGTCGCTGGAGAGGAGGTTTAGCACGCGCATTGATAACAGCGACCTTGCTCACGTGGGTCTTCCTCTGAGACAGGTGTTGAGCTGGTGTCTGTGAGGCCAATGCATCAAGACTAGTATGAAGACGCGATGTTTGAAAAGTACCAGGGTCGGGCGTAATGAGCCCTTTGTCGCGGTCCATCTCTGTGAGGACATCTATGAGGCTCAGCAGGGTCTGTTTTCGCCTTGTGTTCCCGGACTCCATGGAAGCATAGGTACTGTAGATACTAGATGAGCTCGCAGCTGTTTCCTGCAAGCCGCGAGCAACATGAGTGCTGCTCCCTGGCGACAAAAGATGAACATCGATCGTGTGATAAGGGAGAACGATAACTTGCAGCGTACCTCTGAACATAGCGACTGCTATCGCGAAGGCTCAGGTGACTTTCAACGGGACGATGAGAAACGAAGGAAAATAACTGGGTGCATGGTTATTCGCTGCGTTTCCGCGATTGTTCGGTTCATAGATGCACAAGTTCTCGAACGTCACCTCTTACGATCATGCGCGTCTAGTATGCATAAACAGGAGCACGGGCGCTGGGTTACCCTTATCTTTCTGGAGACATCATTTAGAGAGCACCATGATGCTGCTGTGATGGTAGTCTTAGAGCTAGGAATCCTAGGATCAGCTGAGGCAGGTAATGTCCGAGCTTGTCCGAGTCTGCCCTCACCGGGGCTCTGCATACGTATGCCGCAACCTTCATGCATGTCCTCGATATCTTGACGCTGTCGATGTCGTTCTAGGATGGACAGATGGGTATATGCGTACTTCAAATTCTGCATATCCTGGTCGCCGTTCGCTGTGAAAGAATGCCAAGCGCAACCGGATTGAGAATATTCCAACCAGCGCCTCTCCATATATCTAGTCCCAATGGAGTTAGATACCTGATCTATGGCCCTGGAAATGAGAAGCTTGACTGGACGTTCTTCGATAGTGGCCACCAACTCTTGACTACTAACTTTTTCTCAGAAACTCGAAAAGTGTCTCCAAGATTTCCAGTGATTCGGAGTCTTGATACAACTGGACGGGAATGAACTCGCCATGAGTGCTCCTGAGATTCTAGAATCGGCGCAGCCAGTCACTCCTGCAGTCTCTCAATGGCTGCGATCGTTCGCCTACACCCCAGAGACGAAATCAAGTATTCTAATGGCTGGGCCTACCCATCATCTGTCGAATACCCAAGCTTCGAAGTCCACTCGCAAACGTACCAGGTCAGACTCGGACTCTGAGGATGAAGATGCACTCCCTGTCTTTGGGAAGAAGCCAGGGAGGTCTACACGAAAGAATACGGGCAAAGGGGCCAAGAGTTCCTCTCGGTCTGTTCAATATCACGAAGTGTGCCCTTCGAGCTCACGTCGTTCGAAGAAGTCGCGTTCCGCCGAGGCGACGATCGACGGTGCTGCTGACGGCAAGCATCAGCTTGAGGTCGAGAGCAATTCCCCGACCCAGTCGCGTGAAGCCACAAAGCGCGCAAGTCACATTTTGCACCAGACTGTGCCTTTGAGAACATCCAAGTACTTCACCCGTCGGTGCACGACACCAACAGGCTCGAACCCATTCTCTCTACCAACCACGAACCCAGTCCTCACCTCACCAAGCTCCCCCATTCTGAATGTTCCAGTATACATCGAATCTTCGGACTTTGAGTATGCCGAATCGAACTTTTCGCGAGACGATTCGGACGGAGAGGACATCCAAGGCGAGCTGGAACATGTGCTACCCCAGGCTGCTTTATCGTGGGATATGTTCCCTGGCTTGTTCGATGACTTTATGATAATGCTGAAGCGACTCAAACCGATATTGATCCAGGGTGAGTGATCGACTCTAGTGCAATTGGATGTCTCGAGGTTCCCTCGATTAACATGCACCTTTTCTTCCTTCTTTCCTGTCGAATAACAGAAAGTATATCAGACGATCCGTGGAAAGTACTCATCGCCGTCCGACTGCTGAACGTGACGACCGGGAAAGTCGCCATCCCCGCTTTTTGCAAGATCATCGCGCGCTGGCTAACACCTCAGGATCTGCTTGATGGTGCGCCCGCCCACATGTCTCCGGCTGTGAACCTACTAAGGTCTACTTCCTAGCGCCGACAGACGAACTTGTCGAACTACTGAGGCCGCTCGGGCTGTATAACAAACGGGCAAAGTGGCTGAAGGATATATCGAAGGCGTATATCGAGGACCCGCCCAGGTATCCGGGCGCTGAGTCTCAAACTGCCGAGTCCCTCCCGTCTCCGACCCCCTCGTCATCTCCAACGCCTCCGCCCACACTAAGCCCCCCTACGTTGCAGACCCCGCCACCTACTGCCAACCAACGAAGCCCGAACGCGAGGAGGAAACCTCGCACCGAACGCCCCCCGTACCCCCGTACCCCAATCTCGCATTTCCCCGGGGTGGGTCCGTACGCGCTCGATTCGTTCCGGATATTTTGTAGGGGGAGCCTCGACCCCGACGCAAGAGAGGATGAGTGGAAGCGCGTTATGCCGCAGGATAAAGAGCTCATAAGCTATCTTGTACGTCCACTCCTCCCTTCCCCCTCCCGCCGCTTACCGTGCCCGCCTAGCGCTGGAGATGGGCGACTTCCGAACGCAAGATCTGGTGCCCCTACGGCCGGGGCGTCATAGGGGACGTCGACATTCCATATCTGATCACACTGGTTGATGAGCTTGCGGAGCGGTATGATGCGGCGATTGGTGGGGAGGGGTACTGGTGGCATTTTTGGAATGATGTGGGCGAGGCGTGGGGAGGTGGAGATGTTTCTTAGATTTGTAGGCCGACAATATGGTTCATTCCACTGAGAACACAGATACATATACTATCGACAATGCCCCTACTTCGTAATCTAGCTTTGCACTAATTAGACCTTATACAGTGTACCACCACTCCTTGACACACGTGATCAAACATGGTCGTTTCTCATCGACACAACACATTTTAGAGGAAAGTAAAAAGCAGGAAATACGGAGGAGGTAGTATAATTTCTCACTGTGTACTGTAAATTGAATAAAATACGAACAAGAATATTCTGCACCTTAGTGAAGCCACACAACAGGGGTGTCATACGAAACTATTCCTTGACACACCGTGTGACCAGCGTGACACCACACCAAACCCACCACCGCCAGCAGTGACACAATGTTCCATACACTGCGCGGCCCTCTCAGCAGCTGCATAGCTCAAGATAGATGATGCAACGTACCCTCTCAAGCATTCCCAACAACTCTGATCCCTCCGACACGTTGCGGGGGGGGGCACATTCTGCTAGCATGATCTCAAGTTCCCACGCCCCTGTCTGTGGGTCTTGTCACGCTACTGGAGCACCTTGCACTCTGCCCTCACTTTTGGTAGACATTCTCCAATTTCCTTGGGATATGGCATGGGCGACTACAGGTAGGGTTGCCCTCTGAGACCTTGCCCGGTTTCTGTGGCAAAATTCCCATCAGAAAGTGAGAATAGCCCAAAATATGATGACTTGTTATTATTTTGGGTGCAGATTTCGCGATAATCAATGCCTACGCACACAACAACTCCGCGGATTATATCTAAATTTCATTGGCACCATGTACATAGTATGTAGAATGTCTCATGAATTTTATGAGCGAAAAAATGGTGATCTGAAGAAGATATTGTGGCCGTGTCAAGGAGTGGTGGTGTGTCAAGGAGTGGTGGTGTGTCAAGGAGTGGTGGTGTGTCAAGGAGTGGTAGTACACTGTATACATTGCTGATATCGACTTTATCTTGGTTCTCCTATTTCTTATAACCTGTCATAATCATTCTCCAAATGAGTTATTTGGCAGGACATGCCCGCGGCCGGGAGTACCAGCGACAAGCCATAGTACAAGTTGACCACAACTTCATCCCAGCCCCTCACTCGACATGCATTGTTAACATTCCGACAATGTTCCGGACGTCGTGGGCATTGTTTGTTTGCAGTGTCTGGGAGTCTGCATCAATGGCGGTAAAAGTTGGCACTATGTACTGGATCTTAGCGGAGACCTTGCTATGTTTGAGGCCTTTGTAAGTGACTCAGCTTGAGAGTGACAAGAGACGGGTGCGGGAGTACCCCGTGTTTTTGAATCTCATTCATTGTGATGAGCGCCAGTAGATGTCGGGCTCCTGGCGCCACCGTCTCAGGCTGGATTCCTTACACTACACTCCAGAGTCGAAATCAAGGAATACCCAAGCTTCAAAGTCCACTCGCAAACGTCCCAGGTCAGACTCAGACTCCCTCCCAAGCAAAATTTGCCCCCAAATACTTAAGCCTCAACCATGTCAACACAAACGCTCATAAAATTCGTAGCGCCCTCTCCGTCCCTGACGACGGGTTTCGCGGGATCGACCACGAACGCCGCAAGCTCGTCCCTGAAGGCGACGTACGCCTCTGGGTCTGTGTTCTCGTCGATTTCAACTACCTCGGCAGTGGAAGAGGAGGCGGCATATTGCCATCCACCGGCCGAGATGGAATTAAAGCTCCTCTCCACCACATATGTCAACACAGACTGCAGACGCCTCGGCGACACCGGCGCATCAGTGAGTATAAGACCCAGGAGTGTAGCGTGCAACCCCGCAGCGGGCGGTGTGCCCGACGAGGAGGGATGAACGAGTCCCACGGACCCCCGCTGCTACTCGCGTCTCCTATATATATATGCGAGGATGGATCATTCCCGCGCCTTTATCCGTCCCCGCCATCCGGTACCTCTTCCCGTTGACCTCATAGGATCAGGCGGGTAATGTGCCGAGCTCGTCTGACTGCGCGCTCACCATGACTCTCCACACGTACGCAAGCATTAAGCACGAGCGCCGCGCTCACCGGCCTGAAGTTCTAGTCAATGGAAGAGGTTGCCTGGGGATTGCTGAAGTTCAACTAACTGCGGGGCGATCTCGATGTTATGCGGTCTGAAAACATGGAATGCGGCTTCGAGCTGGTGCGACAGGCTGTTGTATAAACAGAGAAATGTACCCTTCCACAGTGAATCCGTGCTACATATTATCCATTCATTTAATCACTAGCCTGTAAAGGTGACAAGAAAATAATGTGTGGCGCTAAGTATCGGAATCGGTCCACAACAGGCTGGAATCGACTACTACATTGGAGAACGCTCGAGTTTCAAATGTAACATTTCACCATGTCATAACAAAACCAATGACAACACTTCCAGCAACGTCCATGTACACTCTCCGCATCAGAACTAGAATCAGATTCTTGCGATTCTTCTTCCGCATCGCCGTCTTCGCTATCTTCGCCTTCGGCTTCCCGGTTTCCAGCAGCATTGGTTGCACTCGCACTTGCCTGTGCTTGAGGAGGCCGGCCCATCACCATGATAAACTGCAGGGTGAAGTTCAGAGCAATGCCTGAACCCATTTCCAAGCTTGACCTACCTTTTTCGACTTCGCCGCAGCTATCTTGAGGACCTTTAGCTTTCCTCGCTCTTCTGTCCTCTTAGGACGTTCTTGTAGTTCGATATCCACATCACTGCGCGGTCGGCGACGACGAAGCAGCCTGAATCGTTCAATGAATCGTTTCTTCGGTGCATTCGGAAGA
>KN839897.1:37855-90672 GCA_000827185.1 Hydnomerulius pinastri MD-312 | reverse complement strand
TGGAGCAGCCTGAAGGCTTTGCTGAGAAAGGTCAGGAACACAAAGTTCTCCGCCTACGTCGCGCTCTATATGGTCTGAAACAAGGCGGCCTATTCTGGTGGAAAACTCTAAATGAGTCACTTAAGGAACTAGGCTTTGAACGCTGTCAGTCCGATGCTGGTATCTTCATTTACAAGAAGAAAGGCAGCAAAGTCATTGCCATCATCTATGTAGATGACGCTCTCTTCTGTGGCCCTAACAAGGCCCACGTAGATGCGATTAAAGCCAAATTCATGGCCAAATGGGAATGCAGGGATCTTGGCGAAGTCAAGGAGTTCCTCCGCATGCGCATCCAGCGAAAAGGCAGCAAAATCTACTTAGATCAATGCGCCTACCTTGAGAAAGTCTTGGAACGCTGTGGCATGACCAATGCCAAACCTGCCCCAACGCCTCTGCCCGCTGGCTACTACCCGTTACCAAACGAAGGGCAAGCAAACCCTGCTCTCCGCAGCAGATTCCAGACCGTGATCGGATCACTGCTATACATCATGTTAGGCACCCGTCCTGACATCGCCTACGCAGTCACTGCACTCTCACGACATGCAGCAAACCCGTTGCAGGACCATCTAAACAAAGCGCTGTATATCTGCCGCTACTTACTTGGGACAAAGTCTTATGCCCTTGTATTTGATGGATCCTCAGCGCTAGGACTTATTGCCTGCACTGATTCCGATTGGGCCTCAGAGCCTACTTCTCGCCGATCGCAAACAGGATACTTCCTGAAATTTGCAGATGGCATTTTCAGTTGGGCCTCCACCGCTCAAAAGACTGTGGCTCTCTCGTCCACTGAAGCTGAATACATGGCGCTTAGCGACTGTAGCCGCCAAGTAGTCTGGATTCGCTCGCTTCTTAGCGAACTGGGGTACAAACTCACGCCTATCCCCATTTGCGGTGACAATCAGGGATCGCTATTCATGGCATCCAATCCCATTACCGAGCGTCGCTCAAAGCATATTGACATCCGCTATCACTACATACGCGAAGTCATTGCTAATGGCCAAGTCAACGTCTATTTTATTGACGGAAATGACAACCCTGCCGACATGTTCACCAAGAACTTAGGACATGTCAAGTTTAACAAGTTCAGAGCTCAGCTCGGACTTAAGTTCTATTAGCAGCATATCCTTCATGGAAGCGCTTATCACGCTCGCGCCCCTACTGGGTTCTTAGCGAGGGGGAGTGTTGAGTTACGATGTACTTGTCACAGCTTAGTCATAGCTTAAGTAATTAGTAGTCACGTCACTCCTACTTTTAGTATATAAAGGCAGCCCTTCAGAGCGCCTCAATAACAGCTCTTTTACTCTTAACCACATCAGTTACTTGAGTCTTCTCTATCTCCACACAGGTGAGTTAGAGCGCATTCCTCTGCGCATAGAGCTATCACAGCTCCCTGTCTCAACAAAGGATGCTGCAAATGACAAACTTGATTTCATCAGTGTCACGGTCTTGTTCTCGATTGGTGAGTAACGTACATCCATGGCACCATTGTTTGAAATGGGGCAAAAAGGTCTTGAGGTCTGTGGTGTTGAAATGAAGGTCTCTGTGCACTGAGGGGTGAGTTACCTTGTGGTCCATGAAGCGGTCTGATCTGAGATGTTCGAAGCGGGGAGCCAGTGGCTGTGATCCGATCTCTGTTCCATCAAGAAGAAGATCAGTACCGCCACATCAACTTCCATCAATCATTCGGATACTGACGTGCTGCGTTCTGTGATCTACACAGAGGGCTGATCCACTAGAAATTCAACAATTGGCAGTACAATAATTACAGGTATATGATCTCAACCGCGTCGACATTGTTTAGGCTTCGTTCAACTTTCTCTAGCTTTCGGTCCACTTTGTCAGACTCACCACCGCCCACCTTTTGATTCGCCTCCCGAGCTAAGTCCATCAAGTGCTGAGCTAATTCCTGCAGCATCTCCATGTCGTTCTTACCACCCGCTGACATTTCGAAACTCTTCGGGTGTCCTTGGTGGACTTCAGATTCCTGTTGAGCGGATTCCAGCGGTATTGTTGGAGCCACGGGGGACATAGGCTCCATGGGAAACCCGGCCCACCATTTGGAAACCTGTGGTACATCTGCTGCCCATCCCACCAGTGTATCCTGCTAGCACTCGTTAGCTCAAGCTCATGTATAGCTTCCGACCACTGACTGATTTCCTAACACATATAGTCACTCCCACTAAAAACAAGACCACGATTGAAATGAGGGCGATAAGTCGTGTCAGGGTCTTCAGCATAGACATCCAAGTCCATTGGTCGCCGTCGGTTAGTTTGCGCGAATCGTACTCGTGAGCCCAAACATTGATAACTGTTTTTTTTTTCGATTGGCAGCCGGTGTCGCACTTGCAATGAGACAACGTCCGCCTATGTCGCGGACCTTAAAGCAAAGGTCAGTAGCTGATCTATACTGGCGCTTTCCACCCACTCACAGTAATAGTTTGGACAAGACCAGTGCTCGAGTGTTGAAGCCTCTCGACCAATTTACCCGACCTTCTGTCGAAAATATAGATCGACCCATTGTCGCTACCCCCAACAACTACTTTCGAGTCCTCTCCAAATGCAACTTGCTTCGGAACGGGTACAGTCGGTGTGTCTGCAACATATGTACAAATAGGATCCTTGGAGTCCAGACGATACAGGGTAAAGCCATTTGTTGCGTTGTCAATTACGACAATTCCTTTTCTAAGACTGACTGCTGCGCAGCCGCTGGGGGGATTTTAGCATTGAAACTTGCTAGTCAAAAGGTTCGTACATCACAGATTTGCAGCGGTGCTCGCTGAGGATAGCACCGTCTGTGCCGTCCATCTTGATTCTAATTTTAGGTCAGTATGACGATGGAAGACCTTCTGTTCAGATCACCTACATGTTCCCATCATATAAGCCAAATATATACACGTTTCCGTGCTCTGCGAAGGCAATTGACTTTGGTACTGTACTTTCCAGACGGCCAGCAAACAGGGATTGAAGCTGAGAGTTGGGATTAAGCTGCAGGACTTGGATGACATTGTCGCGCATCCCAACAGCAATACGTGACCCCCCTTCTGACCAAGATTGGTCCCAAGCAATGCAAGTGACCTTGAATCCAGATCCGAGTCTTCAGGCGCAAATCTCCTGATAGCGTTTCTGTTCCAAGTTTAGCAAGGTTACGATTGTATGATTGACAGTATGTATTCACACTTACATCCACTGGATTGGGCCGCAAAAAGACGAGATAACCTAGCCCAGTGCCATAGCACAGTGTCTCTGCGACACTGTGTTTGGTCTTTACCCATGTTGCGCAGCTGACCGCTCCGCATGCATCACTGGTGCCAGAACTCAAGTATGAGATTTCCTTGCGAGATTTGATGTCCCAGAGTTTGACACCCTCAGCCCCTAAGTGCCCTTTAGCTTCTCGCATATCAGTCTGACGCAACACTTACCACCGCATGCCAAAACTTGACCATCATTGGATATTGCAACGGCATGGATTGAGCTCACATTGGGTGTAAAGCTAGCCACCTTCATGTAGCGGTATTGTGGTTGTCGGGCGAACAGGGACTTCAGAGCAGAGAACATGGTTTTACAGTGAGTACTATTCTCTCGGGGATTGTATTTAAGTCAGTGCGAAGACAAATACTATTGTCTTTTTTTTTAAATGACTTTTGTGCATCGTTGTTAGCATCGTTGTTGAGCATTGATAATTAGGTCCCATGACGACTTCATTCTGATGTCCTTGTTCACCCTAATAGTAGTCGGTGGTCAATTATGCAAGTATGGTAGGGCACCACTTTCGGGCGATGCTTACGGCCACCTTATTGTTCGCTCGCCGGTTGAGTCCTACAACGAGATTATCCACTGCCTTCACCGTGCACCAACATAAATGAGACTGCGACACAGTCTCTGAACCCATCCTCAACCACTAACCATGCCCACAAGTGTCAAGATCATCTCGCCATTTTACAATGACGACTCTGCTGCACCACCTCCATTCCCTCCAATGCTGACAGATCAACTGGAGTTGTTTGGAAGCGGTCACCATTCCTCCACTCTTCTTGCTGACAAAACTATCTCTTCAAACAACAAACCTCTCGCAAAAGTCCAACCAACTTCTGAACAACCTCAGAAAAACACTCTCGCTCTGGTCTTCAGGCTTGCCAGGCACTCTCCTAAGCCCGGTGCTCATGCTTCGTCTCCTTACCCCAAGAAGACTTTCAAGTACTCTTCTCACAGCCAGGCCTCCTCTGAACTGTCGTCTTCGGAGTCCTCGGAGTCTTCAGACTTCTTCTCGGATGACGAGTCTACTTTGAGTACGCTCTCTGAAGATTCTAAGATCCCCAAGCCTTCTGGGGAGCCTGGGCGACCTGGGAGGGGGGGATATAACCTTGAAACCGCTCTTGACTGGAATCACAAAGCATATACGAAGTTCAAGGTCAGCTAAGCCCCGTCTTTCATTCAAGCCCTCCATCTCAGATTGTTTTCACAGAAGTATACCCATCGTCTCATTGAGGACCATCTTGATGTCACAAAATGTGCTTCCGCACAGAGCCCTGCGCTCATCAAGGTTGTGCGAGATAAGGTACGTTTTCAGTACTTTATTCTTTATTCTATACATCTATGACAACTCATTTTACCAAGGTGATGGATGCTTTCCCGGACCTCGAGAATTACAGCAATGGCTGGCCTGTCACTGACATGATAATGATGTACCTCAAATACACTTCCAGTCGCACTCGACGTCAAGAGCTGGAAATGGCAGCAGGAAAGGGGAAGAAAGTGAAAGCTTCGGTAGGATAACTTTCATCAGGTCTCACGAGCTAGCTAGCTGACGGACTTTGCAGAAATAACTCATTGTTGTAGACAGATTTTGTAGCCACCATCGTCGTGTACTCGTCTCGTATACTGTCTAATGTAACCCAGCGTTCAGTGTTCCTGATCACCTGACAGATATTTGTCTGATCTCAAGAAGTCATTGGATGTGCTGACAATAGATCTCGCATCAAATTCTTGTCTGATGTGATGGGATCCGAGTCAAAGAAGGTACTTAATAGTGTCAGCTCATCCTTCAACTTCTAACCAGCAAAAGTTTCAGGTGTTAAGCACTAAAGTCCCAGACGTTAAGCACTACAGATATTGTACATATGTGGTAGGTAATCCTAGACATCATGACGGACACTCAAACGACGACTAATGCGATTACATAGGGGTTTAACAAAGGTAAGCGAGCGCGGGGGTCGGGCCATGGCAAGCCTGCCGATGCGGCGAGCAAAGCTTCAAGTCGATGTCAGTAAGTATTCCTTGCTTGTGTTATCAATTACTTACCATTGCATCATGTAATCTGCAATAGAAACATCTCTCGCCCGCATGTTCACAACACAGCGAGGCCCGACTCCAACCCTCATCACCACTGCGTCCCCACGAAACTGCCAGTGGCTATCAGTATTGCTCAGGATCAGGTTCGGTTGGAGGCGGCAGTGCCTCTTGAAGAAGATACAGAATCTATAAGTATGTCAGCCCTCGTGCACTGTGACAATGCAGTTATGCACATAGGGTTGCAGCACTGCGTCCTGGAGCAGACTCTCAGGGACAGGGAAACATTGTGCTGCCCGAGATGGGCCGGTGCACCGAGTGGGCATGGTTACTTGACGGGGCTTGGGCCCTGACGAGGAATAGAGTCTGCACCTGAGGCGGAGCTCAGGGGTCTAGTATGACAGTAAGTTTTAGAAAACATCATTGCCAACGACATTACTGACTGTAGAAGAAGGAAAAATGTACACCCTGGTGTTCACCATTGCAAATGGTACGTTGATGGGCTTGGGTTGGAATGGCTAAGGAGCGATGAGGCGGTGACCAGCACCAAAACTGAGGGTATAGAAGTGCAACGTAGGTGGGCGATGTCAGTGGGCGATTTATGCAGACATTTAAATATACTTTTCAGGCGAGCAGCACGGGCAACAGACCGACTTAGCCCAATTTGTTAACACAATAACAACCCGGCGCAAAGGGCCATTAGTGGCAATGGAGATACCATCCTTGGAGTAACCATTAGGTGCGGAGCTCTGATCAATTTTCACCAGGAGAGTTCTGATCAACTTTCACCGGGCACTGCGTTTCTTGTAGATGGACCCGAACACCCAGAACATGCCAAGTTAGTTACACATGGAGTCAGGGTCTGACGGGGAACAAGAAAACAATACCCCTTAGCAACTCTTTTGTGTTCTGTGAAGTGCGGTAACGATATATTGTCCCTCAGATGTGACCGAGGTCTGAAATTTTGTCATGTCTTCCTCTATTCAGTTCGCAATGCCAGGCGCGTTGTCGGACGAGCTCATTGATGAGCCAGATACTTCTTCACTGACCCTGTCCACCAGCCATATCTCTCGCCATTTGGCTCGTAAGCCAGAGAACGTACAAACTGTCCAAGATGATACTCTCTTTGGCGACGATGAGAAGATGCAGACCGATCAAACTGACCCAACAGCTGAGGAGACTGGTGCTGAAGGTCAACCTGGAACATCCCAAGCCTCAGATGCGATCCAACCTGAGGCGGGCCCAAGCTCAGGGCGTGACCCATCTCCACCCAACTTCGACATTTCTGACTCCAATGCTGCTGGCCAGCCTCCGGATGATGAAGTTATTCTTTTCCGGCCATCAGGTACTGCCAAGAAGCGAGGAGTCATTGAAGACAACAGTGGGGTGGGTTGGTGTTTTGCTCTGGTTTCCAACAAGTCTAAGATTTCATTCTAGATCCCCATATTTCTGGAGAAGCGCTGCTACAAGGAGGTGGATTACTCGCAGTTGCTACGAAAGGGGCTGTATGAAAAAGAGGAGATCATCAACCAGCTGAAATCAAAGCTACGGCAGCAGGGAGCGGTAAGCCATGGATGATATGTGGTTCACTCGTCTCACAAGCTTGGTAGCAGATTTTAAAGCAGGAGCGCATAGCAGTCCAAGAGCAGTATGCGGCAATGTATAACAAGGCAAGGAACACCGCCCAACAAGAGTTTGAGAGACAAAATAAGGTGGTATCCAACATGCAAGCCCATCTTCAGCAGCGGGAGGTCGAGCTAAGTGGGCTCTGTAGCGAACTCAAGGTGTGGCGCTTCTTCAATCAGGTGCTAGTGCACATTATGTGCTCACTGCGGCGTAGGTACAAAACCAGCAACGTGCAAAGCTTCAAGCGCAAATTCAAGGTGATCAGGAACTAGCGGCTCAGACGCACAAGCAGGAGCTTGATGATATCCAGAGACAGTTTGAGGTATGAGTTTGCGCCGGGATGAATCACAGTGTGAAAGCTCACACCAAACCTTAACCGACACGCAGGAGCAGCTAGGAGAGTTCCATCAAGCTTCAAGCGCTAACCTGGCGAGGGCGCTACAGCAGCGAGATCAAGAATTCCAAGCAAAAACGGCCGATATTGAGAAGCGCATGGAAGAACAGCTCGACAGGGCAAAGGCAGCGATGGCAGTTCATTTTGTGATCAATGGACCAAGGTACAGACACTAATTTGAGCATCAGGCAGGCAGGGAAAGTGAGCTTGCAGACTTCGTGTGTTGGTCTTCCGTCTATGTGCATCGGGTGTGGGGGGTAGTTTGTTTTTTTGTTCTTTTTGTTCCTATTGTGTTGGGTCTGTTTGTTGCTTTGTGACTTCTCTAGTTCTCGGTGGGGTGGGGTTTGGAGCCGTCGGGGTCGGAGTTGCTCTGGTTTTTTGGGGTTTGTGTTTGGGCGGCGTGGGTGCCGGTTGGACGGAGGGTGGTGGGGTTATCGGTTGTTTGGATGGGATGGGTCAATCTGGGGGGTGGGTTCTCGCGGAGGACGCGTCTTGTTGGGTTGTGGTTGGTCTTAGTTCACGGCGCTCTTGTTGTTGGGTATCCGGGTAGCTTTTGGCTTGTCCGCTTCTGAGGGATCTGGAGCGGGTGGGGCTTTCCTTGCAGCTGAAGGTTGGTTTTCTGGAGAAGTTGAGGTTTTGTTATGCAAGAGGTCCGAGTTCAGGAGGGTCTGTTCTGCAACGAGTTCTTGAGACTTCTAGTTGCCGGCCTTAGTTCTCTAGGGAGTCTTCCCTAGAGGTTCTCTAAGGTTCAGGAGTTCCGAGAGGAGCCAAGTAAAGGGTAAGATTGCGTAGCTCAAGTTAGGGTTTCCTACACTTGAGCTGCGAGACTAAATACGTTGTACAAGTAACATGTGGTCTACGCATGTACTAGGGTTAAGGGGAAAGCGTCCATGCTTCTAACGCATGTAGATGGTGATAAGAGAACATGAGGAGGTAGCGTGGGCGATAAGGAAACATGAAGAGGAAGCATGGATAAATGAAAAGGGAGAGAAAGATAGTTCATGATGTACACGAGGTAAAGGTGAGGATAAGAAGTGAGTGGGGGGCTGTAACAAGATCATTTACCGTAACAGGAACATGTCAACGCTCCACCGGTGTCCTCGATGGCAGAGGCCGTTGCAAAAGCTGTGGAAGTTGCACTTCGCAATGTCTTGGGAAGGCAAACACCTTTCAAACCCCCCAGCGTTCTCCATGGCGCAGAAAGGTCGAGGACCGAGAGGTCGAGCTCGAAAAAGCAACGGAACCAAGTTGTCACCGGGACTTCATTCTGGTAACACAATGCCATTCAAATTTTTGAGGTCGCCTAGTTACTGACAATGATTGCAGGGCGAAGTTCGGCGCCTCTTCAAAGACAAGTTCGGGATCTTGCAGGACGCCGATTTCATCACACATGTATCAGCTGCGGCGGATGATGTTCATGCGTTCGAGTATGAAGACGGTGCTGGACCGGATGTGAACGCACTTTCATTCGATCTTACTCACAGTTATACCTCCCTTTGGAACTCTCATATCCTCGAACTCCTTCTCCGTGAGCTGCAGCAACGTAGCGAGGAGGATAAATGGCCTGCAAAGAAACCTGATAACTACATCAGGGAGATACTGAAGAATCGCTATAGAAGGCTTCGAACGACATGGTTAAAAGCTCAACCCAAGCTCACAGTGAACGGTGTTTTGGAAACCCCTGCAGAAGTTGAAAAGCGGTTACTCAGGGAAATGATGCGACTAGGCAAAGAAAGCCGACAGGCAACTCGTCGCCGCAATGTAAGTCACTTGACAGGCTTATGATAGGCTTATATTGACCGTGTTGCACCTCAAAGAAATATCATCGCAGGGTGGCCGTTCTCGATCACATCGCGAAACTCAAAACGGACACAGCCAACGATGATCTACCAGCCTGGGAGTGGCTGCAGCACCTCATCAAGACCCTCAGTGAACATGGCATGAGTTCGGAAGAGAGTGCGGTGGAAAACGAGGTGGAACACGTTCTTCGCGTGAAGAACATGGAATGGCGACGTTACGTTGAACGGGAGCTTGATCTCGTGGACGCCGAGCGCATACTCGACAGTGACATTTTTTCTCCCCAGGGTGCCAAGCCAGTGAAGAGGAGTCGTGCGCCCGACAACCCCACGAGCAGGAGGGATGCGGTGATGGGCTTGCCCATGGATCTTTATGATGGGGCCTGGATTGCAAGCCTCACTCAACGTCAGCTCGAGTCTCTGGAAGCCTCTAATGACAAATTCATTTGGATGAAGGTTGCGGCAGTATGAGTTGGCTGTTGTATCAAATATCTTTTATTGCCGTCAGCGGTCACTGTAACTACCTGTAACTACAACAATTGTACGATAGTTTTCTTGGGTATGCAAGTCATCCTGATGTCTAAAATCCCCTCACTTCGATTCGGGCGACATGTGTTTTGCTCCGCGGGCGACAATTGCGCTGGCGGTGGGCAGTGATCGTGTCTTGAGCGGGCGGTGATGGTGCTTTGAGCGGGCGGTGATCAGGCGATGATCGAGCGATTCATTTCGATGCGGCCGAAACTACAAGATTTGCCTTCACATTTGTTCGCCAGATTAAACTTTAAAAATAGAATCTGGTCTTTTTGTTCGTTGGTTTTTGAAGTTTTAGCCACTGTCTGGGTAATGATAGATCTTAAAGTTTTGTCTGTGTGCGCACGTGTAGGCCAAACTTGAAGCATGCACCCTCGTTTTGTAAGCGCTGAAATTTGGTGTTTAGGCTAACATTGAGGACGAAACAGAACACACGCATAGACTCCAAGTTTTCGCTGACGTGCTGACTATCGACAAAACTCAAAGCTTCAGCACAGCACAAACGTCAAGCTAAACTCCAAGCTCAGCCTCTACATTTTGGACAACGTTCAGGCCTGTGCTAAATATTTCTAAATCCGTTGTGACTGGAGCACCTGGGTTTTCCAATTGGTAAGCCTAACTAAGAACCGTGCCTTTTGCTGTCAACATTCATAATTAGGCCTGAGAACTTAGTTTTGTCAACACCAGTGTTAAATATTGCCCCAAATCACCTCCTCACTTCGCAAATATCAAGGCCTGGAGGTGTAGATAAGATTGCCTGTGGCTGATGGTGGTGGGTGGTATCACGGTGGCAATAATATCATCCTGGCTCTGTGTCGGCATGGCCTGTGCATGCCCATAAACAGCTGTGTCTCTGCAAGCAGACCTTCCCACGCCCTTCGTCCTCGACCAACACCATGCTCATTGTCATCAATGACATCAATGGCTTTGTTGCTGCTATTCCCGGTGTCTATTGTTGCCTCCAACCCTCACACAGGCTGCACCCCCTCCTGCACACTCTTTTCAAGCCCTTTTAGAGGCACTTTCTACCATCTTTACGGTCCTCACCATCCCTAAAGCTGCTAGCCCTATTTCCCATCATCATCCACCACTTGTTTTGCTGCTCACACACTTGTCCACACACCCATCACCTTCTCAACTCTGCATGCGCTTCATCTATGCTCTACCACTTGTCTTCTCGACTTGTTCTGCTGCTCACATATTCATTCACACACCCTTCACCTTCTTGACTCTGCACATGCCGCATTTGCACTCTACCATTTGTCTAGGCTCGTTCCACTGCTCACACACTTGCCCACACACCCTTCACCTTCTCGACTCTGCACACACCTCATTCACACTCCACCACTCATCTAGTTCATTCCACTGCTCACACACTCGTCCACACACCCGTCGCCTTCTCAACTCTGTGCATGCTTCATTCATGCTCTACCACTCATCTAGGTTCATTCCACTGCTCACACTCATCCACACACCCTTTGCCTTCTTGACTCTGTGCACACTTCATTCACGCTCTATCACTCGTCTAGGTTCGTTCCACTGCTCACACACTTATCCACAGACCCTTTGCCTTCTCAACTCTGTGCACGCTTCATTCATGCTCTACCACTCATCTAGGGTCATTCTGCCGCTCACATTCACATAGCTACTCTTTTACCTCTCATCAATGTATGTCTCATCTATTTAGCTTGTTCTCTGCCTGTGCTCTCATATGCTCACCCTTTGCCCTGCTCACCCATGTACACTCTGCTATTCAGGCATTTCTCTTCCTGCCCCGCCCCACCTATGGGTTTGACATAGCTGCATATTCATCAAGTTTGTCGTTCTACCTTTGCCTGGCACATCCCTGAAGCCAACCTGCTACCACATGCTCTTCTCACCCGTTGCCTGTTGTGTCTCCTGCCCTATCAAGCTGCTTTCAGTGTGTTGATCATTCAATGGTGATCTGTTCTCTATTGATGGTGAAGCTTTAGTATCTATTCATTTCTGTTGTGGATAGGGAAATGGAACAAAAGATTGGTGGTTATCTAATTACATATCCCTGGATATGGGGTAAGGGGTGCATGATTGATATCATAGACTATGAGAGTGGAAAATCATATGTCAACAGTACTATCATTCAGGTGAGGAAGGTAGCAAGTGTTGCAGTAATTATGCGGGTATTAATGGTGATGCAGTCAAGTTTGTAAGGAGGTTCTGGTAGTCTTGGTTGGACAGGTTAGCAAATGCAGTAGCGAGGCTTGGAGACGGAATAGGTGTCTGAGTCCAAGCACTGGGGCTAGAGCTATTGGTTTCCTGACGAGTGTTGTCAATCTCCTGACCCATGTCTTTGGAGTTGACGGTCTCGGAGCTCTTGTAACTTCTTTGTTTGGCTGCACAGTGTTCCTGGCTGTCTGTTGCATCTGCTGGATGTTTCTGGTGTTTCTTGCCCTTATCTGATTGTGAGCAGTGAGTGGCTTCCGTGATCTCACCAGTTTCAAGTTGCTTATTCCTTTCAGTATGAAGGTTCTCGTACCCTTCCTCTGTGAGCTCTTTCCAGTATGTGGTGCCTGACTCCCATTTCCGAAGAAGCATCTTGAGTTGAGGTTGGGCACTTGAAACAGTGCTGAGATTGCTGAAGGGGATGTTGTCTGGCCAACCTTCAATAACGACCTGAAAATGTGCGATGATGTTTTGGAAATAGTGCGCCCACTGCATCTTAGCAGTGGGCTTGCTGGTGATCTCTTCTGTTTGGGTGTGAGCAGTTGAGTAGAGTATGGGGAGGGATTTACTTACAGAGCTTCTTGTTGATGAGATTACGGATTGCTATGTGAATCTGAGAGATACAATGTGAGTGATTTGCTGTGGCCCCTGTAAAACGAGACAAAAAATAAGTGCTTCTGAATAATAGCAAAAACAGACAGATGTACCTTTAATTCCTTGGATAGCATAGCCTTCCATCTTGCTAATGAAATCTTGATTACCAATACCCATGACTGTTCCCATGAAGTCCTGCACTCCTTTGGTTGCAAAGGCAACACCATTCATCGGAACATCTGTACTGCTGCATGTGGCAAAGAGAATAGTTTCTGTGCTAGTACGGCAATGAAGACCATTCAGCTGGCAATATTTTGTGAGACACTCAATTTTGCTGTATGTAGATCAAATACTCACCTTGTTCTCGACTGCTTTTAAGGTGTGCATGACATCATTGATCTTGGAATGTGAGTTTACCCAATATTCAGAGGACTTTGTCCCCTTAAATTTTTGGAACTCCTCGATGAGAGCAGCTTTGTCATTATTGGTAAGCGCTTGGTACTCTGTGCAAAAGTCTTGTACAAGTGTGGGGAGCTTTGCTTTTCCCACAGAATCACAGAAACCATGAGGCACTTTGAAAATCATAAGTGCTCATACATGAGACAGATCCGAGTAGGTCACTCACCCTGATTCTCATTTTCATGCTCTTTTTCCAGAAGAACACATTCCAGGCATTGGCCTTGGTGCACCTCATGTGGTGCATCATATGTCCAAAGTAGAGGTTGTGTTGGACGTGTCGCACACTCTTGTGGTGAGCAATGGCAATATTCTTTGTTGTGTCATTGATTTGGGTCCATGCACTGTCAAGGGCATTTTTGAACTGTAGGGACTTCTCCTGTTGTTCAAGTGCAAGTGCCACCTGAGCTCCCTTGCTGAGGAGGACCTTGGGGTGCTGGTGAGAAGGGGGCTGCAGGTGTCACCAATTATGAGTATGTGCGGCCATTTCCCAACCATTGAAACCTCTGTACACCTAGAATTTAAGTACTTTGTATGTTTATTTGTCTCACTGGTTGTCTCGCAAATAACAAGAGGGCCAGATCGTGAATTTTGGAATGTAATTATAGGGACAGTGGGGATCTACTGCATGAGGACAAACCAAGTAATCTTGAGCATAAACATGAGAGCTAGAATGCCAAGACCCTTCAATATGTTGCCAACAAAAGATGCTTTTTTCTGAAGCTGTAATTAGTATGGAGCCAATGTAATTGGTTTTTTGGCTGGACTCACCATTTCCACAGATGTTGAAAAGCTGTGCATGCTGTGAACGTCAATGAGCAGTGCTTGTGTGAGAGTCATTGCCTGCTCCTGGGTGAGGTTTCACTTGGGAGACGTGAGGGCCACCTGCCAAAGGCTGCTGTGCTCAGTATCAAGTAAGATATGCAGATGCAGGAGTATTTCATCCCCCAATTTGAATTTATCGAGCACTGCATTAGAGTGAGATCCAATGCTTATTAATGGGGGTGAAAACTTTGAGCACCCCTCCAGTAATAGCATCGGGGCTGGAGAGGACAACACTGTTTCTGATAAATTTTTGTGGTTGACCCTGGCTAACAGGAAGGCATCTGCTGCACGCCGTTGATGCACTGCAGAAACTGGTGTCTGCACATGTCTGGGTGGTGCTTTCATACTCGCAGACATTTCTGCCGCCTTCTGGATTGCCCTAGACTTTGGGGCAATAGTCCAGACAGCAGAGTCTGCAAAGTCATCCTGTGGTAATGCAGAACACTGGATGCAACTGCTGGTAGCTTTCAAAGGAGCAGGAAGGTGCTGAGGACCTGTTGCACTGACTGAATTTGTGGAAACTTGAACATTGTGTCAGTGAATGTGCCATCAATATATGCTAAGTTACTTACAACAATGGATGAGAGGCTTAACTGCCTCCAAACGGCAGCGCTCAGTGAAGCAGTGTGTAACGATCGTACCTCTTGAGGGTAGTACTTTACTACCGATCGTTTAGTTTACTTACTGTAGACCTTATCTCATCTTATCATTGGACTCTATCTTATCTATAGTGATCTCATCTTATCGGACACATGGCTATCTTATCATAGTGTAGTATCTTATCTCGTCACATGGTCTTACATCATGATGACATCATTGGGCTAGACCATGACATCATAGCTCTGGACTATGATGTCACGCCTCATGTACATTCTAGACTCTGACATCATACCTCATGTAGTAGGCATGTACAGTAGTATATAAGTAGTTGACTGTGGACCTTAAGTCCCCAGTCTAATCAACTTGTACTTTGGTCTTCATAACCCATTGTGTGAGCTCTGAGGAAACTCCCAGTCAGGCTCTGGTGATGCCTGGTCCTTCTCTTGAGTGGTCTGTCGACCCCATCGTGCCAAGGGCGGCCCAGACATTAATGTTTGGGTTGTGTCGTAACACAGTGAAGATGGGGGACAGCAAACTCTTGACAGAATGCTTGAACCATGACAGAGATGTCACTGCTGATATGCACAGATTCCTCGTGAAGCTCCCATGGTGTGATATAAAGGTTGGCAGTGACTTTCTCTGGAGCGAGTGGGGATGAGACTGGTGTACTGGGGCAACAAATGAGGATAGATATCCCTCCATCAAGTTGATCTTGCACCATAATCTACCTCTTTCATTTAGAAAGTCAAGGGGGAGAAAATGAATGTTTGCACACCATGTCAAACAAGTCACCCAACAACACCTCAACTAACTCACATTTTGTGAGTGCTCTTGCTCCCTCTAACATTGAGGAAGGATTAAAACCAATATAGGATGGGTGGAGGCCACTGAGTACTTGTGTCTGATAATGTTGGCCATCCAGGTGAGCGTTGTATCTGAGGAGAGCCTGAGCAATGGCTTGATGCTCATCATTGCTATAACCCTGCACAAAGTTCGATAAGTCATAGTAGAGAGTAGCAAGGTTTGCAATAGTGAATTGAGCCGGTGCCAAGACAGCTTTGTTGGGAGCCATTGATGCGGTCTCGTTTGCTGCGGTGTGAATGGACATTTGAATCCTTAAAGAAACTTGTTATGCGTATGTGAAGGGAATGCAATGCAATCAGACCCTGAGTATAATCAGTTAGATTATGAGCCTCCTAAACCACAACAAGCTTAAGAGGGCTAACTTACCTGATGGCCCCATGGGCCATCCTGTTGCTGAACAAGACCTGGGCTTTAAGTTTGGTGGTATCTGTATACTGAGTAGTTAATGGGCATCGAGAAATGCTTCTTACAAGCCTTATACTGTTGGCCATGCTGCTTCAACGTGTCCAACCTGCCAAAACACAGGGAGCAGATGTGAGGGACCGAGTCCATCCACCATTGCCTGACTCAGTGTATTCAACAACAATGAAACACATCTTAATCCACTGCAGAATATGGAACACAACGTTGAAGTGAGATGGTGTGCAGTGTTATTGCCATCACTTATAGTGGTGCTTGCACAGAAACCAGCAAATTATTGAGACACCAACAATCATACATCAAGTGCATCATGGTACACTCGTAGCTAAATACAAGGTGG
Source organism: Hydnomerulius pinastri MD-312 (assembly GCA_000827185.1). Classification (NCBI taxonomy): domain Eukaryota; kingdom Fungi; phylum Basidiomycota; class Agaricomycetes; order Boletales; genus Leucogyrophana; species Leucogyrophana pinastri. Next base: position 74,699 of record KN839897.1, on the reverse strand, counting down.
GGGCTTCAATCCCCGAGGTCATGCAAAAAATCCACCATCATCTCTGCAATAATCATATCCTCTTTGTCATCAATCGCCCTGCTGTCCCCTAACTCATCCACAAATATATTGGGATCAGGTGCCCCCTTATACACAGAGCTTAGAGGAGCATCATTATTGCTTTGCATCCGATCTGGATAATAAAAGGAATTAGTACTAAGGAAAATCATAAGTAGAGTTCTTACCATTATTCAAGCCAGCCGCACCATCCAAAATTGATGCCTGGGGTGAATGACTTGGATCGTGGCATGGCTCACTCCTGTTTCTTTCCCAAGAGTCAGACAATTCCTGGAATCGGATGCCATAACCCTTGAGACCAGCGTAGCCGGGTGATGCCTCAATTTGATCTAATCAGTGAAGGTGGACAGCATTGATCGCAGCACAGTGTTGGTGTTGCCTCACCAACTTGAGTGCAAGTACTGGATTTGACTTGCTGAGCCGGTTGATTGCTGGGTGGATCTCCTTTGCTTCATCATGAATTGCTGTGCATAATCAGCAAACTTCCACTTCAACCTGAGTGAGCTCTTCGTGTGCACAACACAACTTGAAAAATTTGACAATGGCCTGACAATGGGTGGGATTGGTCCATCCTTTCACACAAATATCAGCGCACAAGTGACGAAGCAGATCAAATTCACTGAGAAAACTGTAGTTGGCAATTTCTTTCCAAGTGATCTTGGGATGGGGGGGGCGTCATTGTGTTGGCTTGTATGTTGTAGTGGGTACTAGCTGTGCAGAAGGCATCTGAATGTCACTGCAAGGTCTTGTTAATCTGTTGGCGAAGTTTGTATCCTATTAGAGACAGGTCAGCCCATAAATTGAGAGATGAAATGGTGGTCATACCTGTTCCCAACATTCCAAGCTTCAAGAGCTCAAAGAGGTGCATGACAACCAAGCGCTCCAACTCATTGAGCACAGTATGATATTTGGTCAGCATCACCTCCTGCTTGAATTGGCCGTACTCAATCCCTTCTATCTTCCACTGCTCATCAGGACCTAGCTGAGTCTCAATGTGGGACACCAAGGTAGTAAAAAGGGTAGTAAATGTGCAGTAAAAAAGTGTAGTAACAGTGTAATAAAAGTGTACTGATAGTGATATTTGGTAGTAGGTGTGGTAGAAATATGGTATAGTAAAAGTGTCAAAAAGTATAGTAAAAGTGTGTCAAAAAGTGTAGTAGAAATACAGTAAAAAAGTGTAGTAAAAGTGTAGCAAAAGTGTAGCAAAAAGTGTAGCAAAAATGCAGTAAAGTGTAGTAAGAAGTGTAGTAAATGTGTAGTAAAAAGTGTAGTAACAGGGTAGTAGAAGTGTAGACAAAAGTGTAATAAAAGTGTAGTAAAAGTGTAGTGATATTTGATAGTAGGCAGCACTTAAAGAAAATTGCACAAAAAATGTCATGTGACTTGATTTGTCAGCTACTGGTTGACTTTTCAACCACTCTACTCTCTAAACAGCACCCCACTACCCCACCTCTTCGCCCAACAGCAAACCCATCACCTACCTGCTACCCATACCCCCCAACCACCTCTTAACCACCTCACAACACACCTGAATGCCCTCATCGCCACCCGAGCATCCTAGCAACCACCCAAGCACCCCAGCAACCATCTGAGCACCCTTCCCACCACCCAAATGCCTCAACAACCACCCGAACATCCTCGTCACCACCCAAGTGCCCTCGCCACCTCCCAAGTGCCCTCACCACCTCCTGAGTGCCCTTGCCACCTCCCGAGTGCCCTTGCCACCTCTTGAATGCCCTTGCTGCCTCCTGAATGACCCAATGACCACCTGAGCGCCTTCACCATCACCTGAACACCTCAACAACCACCCAAACACCCTCATCGCCACCTGAGCACCCTTGCCACCTCCCAAGTGCCCTTGCTGCCTCTCAAATGCCCTTGCCACCTTCTGAACACCCTCACCACCACCCAAACAACCCAATGACTGCCTGAGTGCCTTCACCATTACTCGAATGGCCTCACCACCACCCGAATGCTTTTGCTGCCACCTGAACACCTCAACTGCCACCCATGTGGCTTCGTCATCACCACCCAAACACCCTCACCACCACCTGTGCGCCCCAACCACCAGTTGAACGCCCTTGCTGCCACCCAAGCACCTGTTGAGACAGGGAGCTGTGATAGCTCTATGTGCAAAGGAAAGCGCTCTAACTCACCTGTGTGGAGATAGAGGAAGACTCAAGTAACTGATGTGGTTAGGGGTAAAAGAGCTGTTATTGAGGCACTCTAAAGGGCTGCCTTTATATACTAAATGTAGGAGTGACGTGACTACTAATTACTTAAGCTATGACTAAGCTGTGACAAGTACATCATAACTCAACACTCCCCCTTGCTAAAAACCTGATAGGGGTACAAGCATGATAAGCACTTCCATGAAGGATATGCTGCTAATAGAACTTAAGTCCGAGCTGAGCTCTGAACTTGTTGAACTTGACATGTCCTAAGTTACTTTGTGTATATAGTGATAGCGGTGTCGCAAATTTCTGGAGCCCATTGTGAGTCATTGACATACATAATAAGGGACAATTTTGGCAGGGTACCTTTTAATGCATATCAATGACAAACGATTACATGAAAACAGCCTTTCAATGGCAGGTGATTCCATTGCGACTTCCAAATGTAGCATTGACACCCCTTATAATGGACCCGAATTGGAAGATGTTGCAATGCGTTATTATGGGAGGGTTGCCATTTTAATGGCCAGTGTAAATCTGCCAATACATTCCTATGAGTCGGGGCTACCTAGGGGTTCATTCCAATCCAGTGTAGTTCACTCCTGTCGACACACTGTGGTTGTTTCAGTTCACATATTATCCATTCACGTCATATCACATACAAACTACGTAGTCTGAGAATCTGAATACTAGCAGGCGCTAGGGCAAAGCCCAGATGATTCATAGCACGAGAGACGGGGCGGCAAGGGGGTGGTACTAAGAGAGCAGAGGAGTGGTACTAACGAGTAGGGTAGGAGTACAGGGGATTCAGGTGGGCTGGTGCTGATGGAGAGGGCTGCATGTGGGAGAGCAACATTGGTGGGCTTGATATTATGGTGGATGAGGTTACGAGAGGGGGGGTAGGTGGTTGCAACTCCGAAGGGGTTCTTTAGGTGTGATACAATCTGCGTGGTGTTGTTAGTAACTTTGTAGCTGAGCCAAAGCCTTCGGACATACCTGCAAGTCCTTCTCCCGCCTCGAGGCATCTACAGCCGGGTCAATCTTCTTGCCTAGTCTGTACTTGCCACCGACACGGAGGTCAAGTCGGTGGGCTGGGGCAAAGATGACTGCCATGGGGAATCGAGGACAATGGGGGGCAAGTCCTGGACCATAATGTGTAGAGTGGGGTAGTTGCAGCGTTGGTTGGGGGCAATGAGAGTGGGGGAGGTGTGGGGGATGGTAGAGACCATGGGGTACACGGAGTCAGCGTCTTGCTCGAAGATGATGTAGTTGTGGTTGAGGGTCTGCAAGGTGAATAGTTAATGGAGTTTAAATGGTGGACACGGCAAAAACAACTTGTACTTACCTGAGTATCAATGCTTTGAATGGGTTGATGGTCGTGGCAAACGACGTTGAGTGAACATGTTAAGAGCATAGAGACGAGGTGGTGGTTAATGGAAAGGAAGAGAGTGGCATGACAAAGCGTTGGTAGGACTTATAATGTGCCCGCTTCACTTAGCATGGATGCCCCAAACTGGCAATGACCCTGTCAGCCTCACCACTCAAATTTACTAAGTCTACTGTTGCAATGGGAGGAACATATGTATTCTACGAGATCCAGCAGCTCACGAACCGTGTATGTAGTGACATTAGTACTACTTTGTGCTACGTAGATTGTAAATGGAGAGTGAAAAGTAAAGAAATTCCACCGAGGAGTGAAGAAACGAGAAAAAATGATGATAAGGATGATTAGGGGCCATTCAACAATACTGCCTGCACCTGGTGTGATCGCCCTGTTGTGAGATCATTTCTTCGCCTTACGATGTAAATTACGCCTTTCAGGCTCCAGAACAGGTTGAATGGTCACAGTGGGGGGTTCTTCGTCAACTGGCGGTTGTGCAGCAGCTGGCTTCGGTCTTCGAGAGGAAGGTTTGCGACTGCCACTCTGAGACGTCACTTGCCTCATATCACCACCAGAGCCACTGATGGACATCTGACCGAGGCCCAACTGCAGCTGCGAGGTAGTTGACAGAGCCACAGACTGTACTGGTCCTGGGTTGATGGATAGAGTCGATGACACTTGGGCATTTGCAGCGATGCCTTCGGGAGCGCTTTCAGGAGAGCGGGGGGGGGAGGTAGCGGTGGCAGTGAGTGTGCTGGAAATGGTAATATTGGGAGCTTGGGCCGGCGGGGGCTGGGAATTTTTCAATGCCTCCAAGAACTTGCCCTTCCTTGTGCTACGGCGGGAATCGGCAGTGGACGTAGGTGCAGATGTGCTGTTCAAGTTAGACGTTGACTCAGCATCCTTGCCAAAGACTTCGCGGTTGTACAGATCCATGACCTCGAGTGCCCAGTTGTTGCACTCGAATAAGACCTCAAGGTAGTAGTCATAATCGTCTTGATAGTTGATGCCAGTATGCACTCTGGTCAGGGAAAGCTCCGGGTCATGGGATAACACAAAGCAAGCCTGTAGTATATCATTCCCATCAGATTGGAGGGAGTGAGTCTGAGAAAAAGTGTAAATTACTTACCAGGATGGCAGAACCAGTGATTAGGCCCTCAGTGACACTCTGTATTCCCATGCGCTGACCTCTGCCTGGCGGGCAGCCTCGTTTCTTCTGAGACAGAACTGATTTCCCAAAGATGAGAACACGAGCAATCTATTGATTCACATTAGTGTCTGCTTCGACTTGATTGAATCGAAAGAGTACGTACCCTGACAAGCACAGGGCTCTTCAGAAAGTCGCTCAGCAACATTTCTTGAGGATCTTTGTAGAGTACAGGTGCCATGCACTCATAGTTGCCCACGCTGTCGTGTTTCAACAGTCGGAGAAGATCTTGATTCTCCTTCTTGCGAGGGGAGTCTTGGTCGATGAACAGGGTAGGATCGAGCTTATGTTCAGCGAAGATCACTGCCACGAAGTCTTTGATTCCCTTGAGGATGGATGACCGCTGTGTACCAGCAGCATTACGGAACTAGAAATCAAAGTCAGTATAAGTGTGAAGGAATGGCTGCCAGTGATAGTGGCTACTTACAATTGAGTTAAACTGTGAGTAAGTCTCCATCGACCCATGCATCTTGTTGGGCACCATCTGGTAGAGTTCCGCGATGGCACCATCACGTCTGTTCTCTGGTGAGTCAAAGTGGGATGGGCTGCATGGGTCAATGCCAGGCTTTCGGGTTGTTGAGAAGACGCCATCAGGTAGCCAGAAGTGGTAGAACAGTACCCATTTCTTTGCCTTGCACACAATGTTGCGGTCGAGTGTAGAAAGCGGGTTTGCTGAACCACCACGTTTCTTGGTGGAGACTGCAGAAGATAGCTCAAAGAGCTTCTTCTTGGTTTCTCGCAGCTCAGCCCGAGTGTCGGTATAGGCCTTCTGTGCGATAGCAAGTGCCTGAAGGGAATCAACCAGCGTTGTATGTTGACAATGCAACATTGGGGTACTTACCTTTCGGAGCTCGTGGTTTTCAGCAGTAGGTCCTGGAACGTTCATGACCCGTCTGACCTGCTCAAAATCACTGTCAGGGCTATCTTCACCAGACTCCTGGCCTTCCTCATCTTCTTCTTCTTCCGATCTAACTTCGTTGTTGGTGAAGCCATCGTCCTGGAGCTGGTGTGCTGGCATGGCATCAAAGAATCTCGGGTGAGAAGTGGAGGAGTGGTGCAAAGTTTGATGGGCGTGAAGAAGGCGAAGCTTTGGGAGCTTCTTAAATAGATATCTGCGTATTATCAGCTGACAAGCAATGCACCGTGTACTTACCAAGAGCTCCGGCTTGATCAGGCAGCGCAGCGGTGCTTTGACATATCTGGCCACGTGTAGTGCTTGCAGGCCCAGGGTTCAAGAAGGGGAGGTGAACATGATGGCAGCAAGACTTTTAGTTGTAGTCCAGGAGTAACGTCTATGTAGTAATTAGTTGAGTTCTGCAGAGGGATTATGGTCTTGGTGTACCTAATACCAAAGGCATCAACTCAAGAGCATGCTAGACATGTTAGCAATGTGTCCAATGACACTTTCATAACCCCTGAGCCCGAGATAGAAACGGAGCCAGTGAGTGGGGATTAACAGCTCGCCAAAGTGTTGGAACTCACCGTGACGCACATCTCGCAATGGAGATGACTTAAAATGTGCTTGCTTGTATCATAAAGTGCTCTGTAGAAGTCTTATCTAAGACAGACGAAGTATCACTATGTTATATGGTAGTAAGATTAGATTTAGAGCTATAGGAGAATTTAGTGTTCATGTTGCCAGCAATCAAAGCAAGCTTACTTACGTTTCATCAGCCCTACACCACAACATACCTCATGATCACCCTAGCCCCTGAACCCGAAGGAACATGTCGCTGTCAAGATGGTTGACGACAAAGAACTCGTCGTCGTGGTCTGTATCAGGGACGAGGACCACGCCACAAATGATGGACTTCAGTGGGACGAATATTGAGGAAGCATGGGGTACTGCTTTGACACGAGTGAGTTCCATGTCGCGATCGAAGCGACGAGCTGCACCGATACCTGCTGTGTATGGCTGTATGAGTGTGAATTGAAAGCTGCTGATATTGGGGACTGTGCAGGTAAACATGAAGATGAGGCGAGCGAAAGCCGTTTTCTCGTTCGTAAGTTGAATAAGGGTACAGTCGTAACGAGAAGAGTCGAAGAAAGCTGGGTTGCAACAGAGATGGTCTGTGTGCACTTTCCAGTCCACAGTGGATTCATAGTTTACCTTCAAGTACCGGTATTCCTGTACCTAAAGTATGCTAAGTTAGAGTTCAAGCGATGGGATCCCAAGAATAACATACCTGGAATTGAGGAGCAATTGTTAACCAAGTGGCAAGCTCATGCCCGTAGGTGGGCAGAGAATTGTTGAGGAACTTGGACAACTTCTTGTGGATTCCGGCAAACGCACGGTCCTTCTGGCTGCGGTCAGCCTCGAGTTCTTGAATCAATGTCAGCTTGCATGGGGAGCCAAGCTTAATGTGAACCTCTGCACTGGTGTCCCCAGAGTCGTTGTCACTGTCTTCACTTTGTGATTCACGCCACTCTTCAAGGTTCCTCACACGCACTCTAAGGAGCTTTGCAGCGAGTTTGTGGTGGTCAACACGCAAAATCTGTGTCCAGTATAGATTACACATTGAGAGAACCAGAACTTACAGAGATTGACTCACCTGGCCTGTGAAATCTCTGCCGTTTGACCGATCTTGGTAGGCTGATTTCAGGGGACCATGCAGCTTCTCGTTTGGGCGTGTGCTGTAATTCCATGCAGCGCCCTTGTTTTGAATATCGTGCTCGAGGTGCTTCCAGAGATGGACTTTGGGAAAGTCCCAGTCCAGCTTCAATCTGTCAATGTTCAATCTCTGGGCAGAACTGACATATGCCTTCATCATAAAATTAGTTTGCGTAGTCTAGGAAACAAGGGGGTGAGGACCTACCTTCAACTCCTTGTCAAAAACAAGGAGCTCTACCTTGATCATGGCAAGTGTACCCTCGGTGTGCACGTCAAACCCTATTAAGCTATCCAGTCTGAGATAGCTTTTGAGGACTCGAAGATCAGTGCTGCATAGAAAGCTTCCTGCAAGTTTGGTGAGCAACCAGATTCCAGAACATGCAGCGGCCATGCTTACCTTTGACAAATCTCACATCTTGTTTCTGTCACTGAACGTAATGTTGATAACCATATCAAAATGGGCCAGGTGACACCAGCGAGGGAACTCAGAAATGCTGGGAGAAAGTCGGTGTAAGCTTCATATCAGCGGAGATAGAGGTCAGAGAACTTACAAATTCTCTACCGCCACCTCAGCAGTGCGCCCAAGGGATTTCAATATTGTCTTGAGTTCGTTAAGGAGGTGTTTTCCCCACAGACCGCCATGTAGGTGGTGAAGTCGGTCAAAGCTGAGTGCGTCCTGGGGATGGGAGTGCATAACCAACCAGAATACATTCTGCTTCAAGTCAAGTACAAGCATATTAGTAGATATCAGAAGCGAGAAAACGTCCATATTGATACCTCCACAGGGCGCAATCCAAGCGCCTTCAGTGCTTCCTTGCCTTGAGTTCAGCTGCGGCGGTAGGTCTGCAGGGCAGATATTGCGTCCTCAGTTGACTGTATTGGAAATGTTTTCGTGAGATCGTGAAGTTCTTGCAGGGGCACAAGGCAAATAGGGCAAGGACATTTGCCATTGTGCCCACGAATCAATGACATCATGCACCTGTCAGATACTTACACTGTCAGCATTAATATTGATCCCATCACGGTCGAGACTTACTGTTCCTCGTAATCTGCAGATAGGATCAGAACTATCGGAAATAACCATCGCATCACCTTGTCGTAGCACGTGTATGCATATCCGGTTGTTGAGTACCTCGTGACATCATTGAGAAGTTGTGCAAAAGACTCGTGCCAGATGACTCGCTTGAGATTTGTATAGCCCAACTTCCCTTCTTCTTCAGCATCTTCAGGGACCTGCGTGGTGTGTCAGTATGGAACTCCCTGAAGACCAAGTTACTTACAATTGGTAACCAGCCTACAACACATCCACCCCCTATCCCTTCTCCATTCCATATCTCTACCGGCAAGTTCGCACAGCGCACCACAACAGGATACCCCTTTGCGGTACCATGTGATGACAATCTTGTTTTGTCGGCATAGAGAATCAGGCTGAAGGGGACAGGGTTTTCGACATCTGGAAGCTGAGACTAGTGTATTGCAGGGATTTACAACAAATGTCAATGTACAGTACATAGGATATAACACAACAGTCACGACATACTTGTGTGTCCCACCAGCGGTCACCTGTCCACGGCTCATCAAAGAAGCGCTCAAAATCAGTACCATTATGTTTATATAGATGTTCGGCGTCCCAAATGAAATGTGGAGCGAGTATGGGGTTCCCCAACAAATCCAGTGCCCACTCCCATACTGATCATGTATGTACGTTGTATGTCTTCAGCTCTTTCTTGTATGGTGCCATGAAGCTGGTCTTCATGAACTAAGCATAGGCAATGTTCTAAATGACTTGGTAAGGTTAGACAGTAGAATACTAGCCAACTTACAGGGGTCAGTTCCACAGCGGTGTTATCGCATGCCTGACGAAGTTCGCTCTCATTCTTCAGCGTGATTTTAGCGCCACCATTTGCCACATGGGTAAACAGGTTCAGTAAGGCGTCGACTTGAGCCTTGTTGAGTGCAGCATCCAGCGCGATCTCGGCAAACTCAAAGTTGCCAAGCGAATGGAACGGTGACCATGGCTTCTCGCTCATAGGTGGGGTGATGTTCGAGCGAACACGGAACTCCTCGAATGTTTGTAAAAGTAGCGGTCAATTGCTGCGGGGATGATATTCAGTTTTGAAGTTGGTGGGAGGTTCAATGGAAAATATGGGGGGGCGTGAATCAGCGGAAGCGCTGGCCATGGAGGTGTCTGAGAAAACTGGGGACAGCATACCAGGAGTATCATTAGCAACAAATAATGGACAAAGCAATAGTGCTTACCAGGGCTTTTAGGATCAATAACATCTTGCTTGTTCGCATAATGTTCCAAGTTGAATGACGGCCCGGCCACAGAATGATCTGCTAAGAAATAAACACAATTAGTTATGCAAGGAAAAAAATGTAGTATCTCACCTTCATCAGTATCTTCAGCAATAACAGCCAAATTTGATGGGCCAGCCGCCTGATCAGGAGGGGCTGGTGGCCAGTCCTTATGGGCTGCACATCTTGCTGTTCATAAGGTTATGATGAGTGCTGAGGAGAGCCTAGCAGAGCTGCAGACTCACATTTGCGCAGCTCTTGTTCATAGTGCTGGTTGAATTCCTGCTGCTCCCGTTCAACCTCCTTTCGCTTCTTGCAACTGGCTTCATGCTTCTTCAACCCTTGCGCCTTGAACGTTTTATTGCAATGGGAGCACTTTGTTTGACCAATAAGCGTCTCCTGGGAGTAGTTGTACTTGTCTCGTGTGCAGGTAGGAGCCATGGAAGGGGGTAGAAAGGGAATAAGCGCCAGAGTAACCTCATGAAGCACACTCATAACAAGGCACGTTGATGTAACGCCTTCCATTATAACTGTGTGAGCGGTGTTGTAATGCTTCTCTGATTATCTGCTTATCTTTCAATGGGGACTGACTCATTGGCTGTTCTTGGCTTATCTCCCGCCCATATATATGGCCATTTTAAGAGCCATTATGACTGTATGATCCCACGTTGTAAGCCGGCGGTATTGATATGGTACCAAACCTTTTTGCGACAGGATGTCAATGTGCTTTGAGCAATGCTCAGTGATGGGATTTGATGCCATGAATAGTGATCCCTGGTTGTCACTGCAAATGGGGATAGGCATGAGCTTGTACTCTAGTTTGCTGAGAAGTGAGCAGATCCAGACTACTTGGCAGCTACAATCGCTGAGTGTCATGTATTCAGCTTCAGTGGACAATAGTGCCACAGTTTTTTGAGTGGTGGAGGCCCAGCTGAAGATACCATCTACAAATTTCAGGAAGTATCCTGTTTGCGATCAGTGAGAGGTAGGCTCTAAGGCCCAATTAGAGTCAGTGCAGGCAATGAGCCCTAGCAGTGATGATCCATTGTATACAAGGGCATATGACTTAGTTCCAAGTAAGTAGTGGCAGATATACAGCACTTTATTTAGATGGTCCTGCGATGGGTTTGCTGCATGCCATGACAGTGTAGTGACTGCATAGGTGATGTCAGGGTGTGTGCCTAACATGATGCATAGTAATGACCCGATTACTGTCTGGAATTTGCTGTGGAGAGCAGGGTCTGCTTGCCCTTCATTTGGCAATGGATAGTAGCCAGCGGGCAGAGGTGTTGGGGTAGGTTTGGCATTGGTCATGCCACAGCATTCCAAGACTTTCTCAAGGTAGGTGCATTGATCTAAGTAGATCTTGTTGCCTTTACGCTGGATGTGCATGCAGAGAAATTCCTTGACTTTGCCAAGATCCCTGCATTCCCATTTAGCCATGAATTTGGCTTTGATCACATCTACATCAGCCTTGTTAGGGCCACAGCAGAGAGTGTCATCTACATAGATGATGGCAATGACTTTACTGCCTTTCTTCTTGTAAATGAAGATACCAGCATCAGACTGACAGCATTCAAAGCCTAGTTCCTTGAGGGACTCATTTAGAGTTTTCCACCAGGATAGGCCGCCTTGTTTCAAACCATATACAGCACGACATAGGCAGAGAACTTTGTGCTCCTGACCTTTCTCAGCAAAGCCTTCAGGCTGCTCCATATATATCTCTTCATCGAGCTCGCCATATAGGTAGGCACTTTGAACATTGAGGCCGGTGATATACCAATTTTCAAGTGTAGCAAGTCCAAGCATAAGCCTGACTGTTTCGAAGCACACTATGGGAGAGAAGATCTGATCAAAGTTGAGACCTTCTACCTGGGAGAAGCCTTTTGCGACTAGCTGGGCTTTCAAGCAGCCATACTCTCGAGGCTGTTTGGCTGAGTTTGGGCTGTCTTCAACTGCCATCGCAACAAGGTAATCAATTAGAGGTACTCCCCCTTCCCAGCATAGCTGTGTGACCAGATCATCTGACTCTTCCTCAGAAGTAGGTGCAGAAGTAGGTGTGGGAGCAGAGCTGGGTCCAGGAATTGGACCTGAATAGCCCCCTAGGTGGCCTGGGTCTTCTACTGTTGCTCACCAGTGATGTGAATTCTCCATGTTCTGGAATTGTTGCACAGGATGATGGGAATCTGCATAAACATTGCCTTCATGCATAGGTACATTGGGATCTGTGTGGGAGTGCTGGTGGTGTGCTTGGCTGTGAGGGCGTTGGTGGAGTATGGAACTCCTCACGTCCACCATGCGGACTAGGTGTACATGGGGGTGCTGGTGGTGGAGGTGCGTGTGGAGTGGCAGGAGGGTGAGAACTTGGTAGGGGTGGACCCTGCTGTGGTTGCTGCTGTGGTTGCTGTGTAGCTGGTTGATGTTGATGTTGACCGGTGTGTCTGTGATGCAAGACTTTGTCGTCAGCAGCCGCTGGAGGTAGGACTTTGTCATCAGCACTGGCTGGGTGACATTGAGGAGGCTGAGGTTGAGGGATATCCTCATTCAGACAGGTGTTTTTCCTCCTAGTAGCCATGCTGTATTTTGGAAACATTGTTTCATCAAAGATGGTGTGAGCAGCTGTGAATATCACATTGTTGGGAGAGCACATAAACAAGAAGTTGCGCTTGTTCCCTGGCACAGTCCCAATATATGTTATTAATTCAGACTTTGGGGACATTTTGTGCTGCTGGCCTTTGATGGGTAGGTACATGTATGCACTGCAACCAAAAACGCAGAGATGATCTACACACAGTTTCTTCCCATTGAGTGCTTCATATGGGGTGCGCCATTTCAGGTGCTCCAAAGGCAATCTGTTGTAGATGTGAATGCCTTGGTGTGTAGCAAATTCCCACCAGGATTCTGGAATGCAGGCTTCAAGCTGCATAGATTCTGCTCTATCCATCATAGTGCACATCAACTGTTCTGCACAACCATTTTGTTCTGGTGTGTGGGGTGCGCTCTGGAGAATTTTGATGCCATTGTCCATGAGGAGCTATAAAAATGCATCACTCTTGTATTCTCCCCCTACATCTGACATCCATCCTTTGACTTGTGCATTGTGTTGTATGGATATGTACTGCATCCATTGTTTGGTAGCAGTGATTGCTGCAGCTTTGGTGCACAAGTTGCTAATTCATGCAAAGGAGGTGTAGTCATTTAGAAAGACAATAGTGTACTTATATTTTCTGTATGACTCTACAGGGAAGGATTTGAGATCGGAGTGTATCAACTCGAACGGCCTTGTGGCATGACAATAGTTCTGAGGGAATGATCTGTTGGGCATTTTGCCCATAGTGTAGCCAGGACATAGTGGGATCTCCACTGATGGGCAGTTTTGGGAGTTCTCATGTGCTCTTTGCAGCACTTCCTTTCCAGGGTGTGCGAGGCAGCGATGAAGGATATTATAATCTACATTAAAGATGGTAGCGATCAAATTTGCAACATTTGGAGTAATGTGCAAAGATCGCAAGATATGCATACTGCCAGGAATACGAGGATGAAAGGTTAGAAATTCTTTGAACTTCTTATGGATGACAATATGATGCTTGTCTCCAGTGACCTTGAGATCGTCATGTAACATAGTGCCAAGGGACAGAAGTCAACTGTTCATTCTAGAAATGTAATGCACAGGGTATAGGCGCACATTTCTTGTGCTGCCATTGGGCATAGGTACCTGGATGAGTACTGTTCCTTTTCCTGAGATTGTGGCAGTAGTTGTTGCAGTAATGATGAAATCCAATTCATCGGGGTCTAGAGGACCATAGTTGACAAAGTCATTCAGTTCATATGTAAAGTGCAATGATGCATCCGAGTCAAGTAGCCAAGGGCTTATTTCTTGCTCTACTGATTTTCCCTTACAATCTGCACATGGCAGATACTCAATAGAGTGCACACAAAGATGATTGATTCCCATGTAAGCTACGGGACATTTACTAACTACTGGTGTTTGTGCATCAAAGAAGGCAGCAAACACGTCAGCATTGTAGTGGTGCACATGGGGGGAATTGACTTGCCTCATGGTCGAGAATAATTCATCCTCATTGTCGTCGAAGTATGAATCGATGATGTCCATGGTGTTAGGGAATATCCCAACAGTATTCACAATTTCCTCATCCAAGTTGTCACCAAGTGATACAACGTCCTTAAATGGGACAGGAGAGGGGCCACAGCTCACAATGCGCTCCTTGAGACGAGGGTGTTTGGAGGGGCCAGCAGTATCAGCCACGACAGTTTCAAGGGTGCGAACACCTTCAAAGGAGGGTTCGATACCAATGTGTCGGGCGAGATCAATTGCCTGCTTAGTCACGGGCCAAGCAGGGGGCCCAAGTTGGAGAGAGGCCATTTTACAGGCTGTGAGACAAGGGTCGACCATTGGAATGGGACCAGAGGTATGAATAATGTTGGAGAAATGAAAATCACCATGCTGGGCGAAGTGCAAGTGGTCATGATGTTGCTGCTGCTGGGGCTGAGACTGATGGCCTCCCTTGCCAGCATGCTTACTATGCCTAGTCTTGCCCTTTCCCTCTGGTTCCTTCTTCTGAGAGCTGCTCTCATTTTGAGGGCGCTGCTGCTGGTTCTGGAACTTGGAATCAGGCTGCTTGTGCTTGATGGTGCTAAGCTTGTTAGCTTTGGCATTTCGGTGGGGGCAAGAATCCTTCTGCTCCCAGCTTAGGACAGCAGAATGATAGATTTCACCAATGTTAATCTTCTCAAGTTCCTTGTCATCATGAGTGCTCTGGTTCATCATTTGAGCAATCACCTCCATGGTAGGAGGGAGCTTGGCTGTGAGGATCATGGCCTGAACCTTTCCAGAGATCTCGAACTTTGCATCTTTGAGATGGGTGAAATGAGCTTGCACTTTATCCATGGCAGGGCCAGGATGAGCATTGGAAGGGATGTTGATGCCAGGCTTGCCATACTCAGCTTTCAAGGCACTGAAAAGGTCACTGGCTGATGTGGCTCCAGATGCTTTGGCATGGACAGCAGGCACCAACTGGAGATGAATGTTACCAGTGGCAGCAGCGTTGTCTGCATCCCAGTCATTGACCACAGAGGAGTCATCTGGGTTCGTGGTTGGCTCAGGACAAATTTCCACAATGGTGTACCACTGTCCTTGGGCCATGAGGTAAGCCTCCATGAGAGGGGCCCAATCTTGTCAGTTGGCACCCAGTAAGGACAGGGATGAGCTAGGTAAGAGTGGCAGACATGTTTATTTGTGGATCAGGACATCAGCAGCTTAGCAAGTTTTCTGAAAATCTGATATGTGTCTGAAGTTCTGACCTGCATTTTCTGAAGCTCTGAAAGGTATCTGAAGCTCTGACATTCTGAAATCAGAAATTTTTAGAACTTTCAGACCTTTTTTCTGGCAATCAGAAATTCAGAGTGTCAGTAATCAGAACATTAGTCAGTTTCAGTATTTTCAGAAATTCAGAACCTCAGATAGAGGGTCACATAATGACTTTCAGACTATTTCAGAAATTTAGAATCTCAGATAGCAGGTCACCTAATCACTTTCAGACCATTTCAGAAATTCAGAATCTCAGATAGCAGGTCACCTAATCACTTTCAGACCATTCAGAATCTCAGAATCTCAGATAGCAGGTCACCTAATTACTTTTGGGCCATTCAGAAATTCAAAGTCTCAGACAAGCAGATCTACAGGTGCTAAAGCTGCCTGCACCCGGGCCTTGTTTCCCCCCACTCCGAGTATGGAGTTGCCCAACACTGAGGACCGCATTCAGTGACTGCGGCGCGCTCATGAATCGCTCAGAGAGCGCCTCAGTTTCGCCAATGGCGAGATAAACTGCAAGTCCAATGTGATTCACGCTGCAGTGGCTGTGCAGGTTGCCAAGCGGGAAGCACTGAAGCAGCACCTGGAATTGTACCAGGTTACGCTCAACATGCTGAAAGAGCGATGTGCCGACCTTCAGAAAAGAGCCGAAGAAAGCGAAGCTCTTGCCGCTCGTCAATGAGAGGAACTCGGGGATCTTTGCCACCAAATCGCAGAGCTACAGTCACTGGGTACAGTAGCTCCCATTGCCGACATCTCATACCCAGGGAATGCGGGGTTGCATCGTGATCACCAGTCCATTAGTGATTTATTTCACCATTAGTTTCAATGTCTTACGCTGTACTATGTATGATCTGGCTTTATGACACGAGAATTTCAGTTCTAAAATGCTAATGATTGCTCATATGGTCAAAATGCTGAAGGCCGAACACATGACAAATCGCTGACTTGAACCGAAAATAACAATGGCGGCTGAATTCGGCTAACAATAGTGGCGGCTGAAATTGGCTAACAATCATAGCGGCGTTTCCCGAGAGCAATCAAATGAATAGCCCTCAATGCTTTCTGTGCGCATCTCCAACTCTCCATCATCACTCATCTACATCACTTTAATTCACCAGCATCAACCATATCCCAATGGCCACTCAGCTCGGTACAACCACTGACGTTCAGTGACAAGTCTACGCTGGATACTGGCGAGTAAGGTCAGCGATCGCTAAGCCTATCCTCAATAGTGAGTGCACGGCGTTCAATCAAAAATTGTTGCAGGAGGAACTGGTAAGTCGATGAACTCATTTAATCCACTCTAGCACTGACTGTACCACGCTCAGTCACCGGCTTGGGCCACCGTCTTCACTCAGGGGAGGACCGACCTCAACTTCCCCACCCATCTAATGAGCATCATCATTCAACTGAAGCCAGCAGCTGACCAAGGCAGGCTTGACGCCATTGATGCGGCGGCAATCTTACCAGACAACCCCGAAATCCAAAGAACGAAGGCATATCAAAAAGGGTATATTATTCCCGATAGCTCGGTCACCACAAACCTCCCAATTGGCGACAACCGGTGGTGGGAGGAGTTCCACCAGCAATATGAGGCAGCGGCGATTCAGAAGGCTGAACAGGAGCGAAAGGACAAGGAGAAAGAGGAGGCCGAACAATTCGCGGAAAAAATGCGAGCAGCGGGCGAAGCACTGCGGTGAAAGAAGGAGGCCCAGAAAGCTGAACAAAGGGCCGAGGAAGAGTGAAAGAAGGTGGAGGTGAAGAAAAAGGCTGAGGAGATGAAGAAGAAGGCGGCCTCAGCTGAGGCAAAGAAGCAGATGGAGAAACGGCGGCGAGAGGCTGAGGCCGAAGAGGAAGATGAGGAAGATGAGGAAGATGATGATGAAGGCGAGCCTCGTGGCCGTCGCTCTACGCGAGCGACATCTAGCAGTGCCGCACCATCGCGAGCAAGAACGGGGAGTCATGCCAGCAAACGCTTCAAGCGGACGCCAAGCGAGGATGACGGTCAGCAGCAGTCAGAGGAGGATGAGGCTAGCGACGTGAAATTGCTCGATGCCTTCTACTATCCGGTAAATACGTTTCTTTCCATTCTGAAACCCGGGCTAATGTACTCCAGCCTTGTAACAACTGCGCTACTCAGGGTGCGAAATGCCGTGCACGGATGGCCACCAACAAGAAGTGGACGAGCTGTCACTGGTGCAAGGGTAGGAAGCAAGGCTGTAGCACACTTGCGACTTTCCCCAAGATCAGAACTTCGAAAGGGAAACTTTTGCATGCTGCAGCATCCTGGCAAGACAATGCGAGGGCGACGACCATGCCAAAGGTGAAGCAGCCGGCGCGCTCCAAATCGGTAAGTGGCCTTGATCATGTTTTAACTTTCGCTGACAGTTCGCACAGTGAAGTGGTCGCTGAATGTCCAGAGCTGGCACCACTGCCACCGAGGACGTTCATATGTGTTCGCCAAGGGGCCTGAAGGCGAAAAGGGCGAAGAGGAAGGTAAGTATCGGTATATCCTCACTCTCAGTGACAGTCCACTGACACTCATGTAGGGTCAAGAAGTTCGGTCGCCATCCTCTTCTCCTGTGCCATCGGTGACGCAAGTGGACCTCATCAAGACACGCACGACCGCCCTTGTAGACTGGTTGGCCACACAGCTGGCCGAGATCCAGGCATGGGACACAGCATTGAAAGAGATTGATGCTGTCGCCAATGCCGAAGATCTTGAGTGGGATCGCCGATTGGCAAACATGGACGAAGAGCTGAGAGCCTCCCATGCCAGGCATGGGGCTCTGAAGGCACGCCTCGCTGAGTCGGAGCAGCAAAGGGTGCAAATGAGCGCCGACATTGCCAAAGCGCAGCGTCTGCTCACCATCCACCAGCCTGTCTCCGCCGGCATGTCTCAGTTCCTCGAATTCGGCTCCACTATAGGTGGACCTGGTGGTATTCCCCAGTCAGTGCTCGGTGGACAGGCAGGTCCATCGCATTAGATACATATTCTCAGTAGCATGTATGATTTCTCCGTTATAGCCCACCCCACGCATGGGCTGTGTACAAACAATGTATTCTTTGCGCTATTTAAGGACGGCAAACAAGTGAGCGACTGTCAACACTTGTCTGTCACCATGTACAAGGCATTTTTACATTGCCACATTTCCACCGATCTCTCAATCTCCAATGATATAAGTAATAAAGGTAAATCATCATGCCACCAACTTGCATAGTGCATAAACAGCGCAAAGTCCAAGTGGAATGGGACGCCGAAGAATATTTTCGCCACTTGGGAAAGCGAAATTTCGGCTTACAAGAAGATTTCGAAGCTTCAATGCTTCAAAGGTTTCCACCTATCAAGCTGTCACAATACCTTCTCCCCACCAATGCCGCACGTAGCAGTGTGATCACCAATCCTTTCATCGTTACTGATATTAAGGATCACATCATCCTTTGGTTTCTGCCTGGAATATTCACTCCATCCTGACAGGTAAGCATGCAGATCATGATGGTATTCCGGGAGGATGATCTAACGCCGTACAGGATGCCATTATGAAGGCGATGAATGGCCTGAAATTGGCGCTGTCAAAGCTGAAACAAGTAACTGGATGGCGCACCAACGCCAAGTATTATAAATCAGATGCCGATGGCGGCGTTCTCAATGTTTCGCCCGCATGGCATGCACAAGCACACGAGGCAAGTCTGACATGGGGATTGGCCCATATTGCTGGCTAACTCAATTTAGATTCCTGACGATCTTGTCTGGGCGACACCATCGCTTCGGCGTTGGGAAGGACCTGTGCAGCAATGGCTTCGTGAAAGTGAAACAAGCTTCAGGCTTGTTGATGCTTTGCTCGCCATTGTCCATCCTGAGCTGTATAGGCGCTCATCTGCAGTCCGGGAGCAACTACTAGCCGATGAGGAAATCATGGACTTGCACGAACTCATCAGGGCCTGGCCGACGCTCTTCACCGCCATCTCAGTCATGTACAACAGGGAAACTCCATTCCATCGCGATTCCAAATCGGCGCCGCAGTGGTATGATTTATTCCTGAGCGTCGGTTCATACACCGATGCCATCTTGGAATTGCCGACGCTCGGCATCTGTGCCTGCTATATGCCAGGCACTGCCGCACTTTTCAGCGGACTCCTTCTGAGACATGGTGTGAGCCCTGTTGACCAAGGAGATCACATTGGCTATGTATTTTACATGCGGCCAAGCGTGTTTCACTTTGCCTCGATTTATTTAGGGAAATGGGTGAAATACAGTAGTTTATCTACATAGTACAACAGTCATAACAATTTCACCGAGAACAATGTCATGCATCCGCCGCATTTCCTTGAGTGATTATTTCATCCAACTCCCGGAACCGCTCAGCCCAAAATCTGTCCTCGTCTCGACCTAACCGGGACCTGATTTCAGCGAGTGTTGACATTGATTCCTCCAGCGCTTGAGACAGTAACTGCAATAGTGACTGGGTGGTCGCCTCAATATCAGCTTCAATGTTTTCGATATCTTCCTCAACATGGGCCAGGGTTCGTGTGACGCCGTTGCGGATGTTATAAAGCAAGTGCAACGGCGCTTGAGAGGGAAAGTTGTGGCCAACCGATTGCTCTGAAATCTCCTTCAGGAGATCCCAGAACTAAGGCGAGATCAGCATTGATCAACTGGGCCTCCAAAATTCACAGCGCACCTGATGGTTATGTCTCATGTTCAGCATATACTGCCAATTCATCGGCTCACGGTCCTCCCTCAACACATGAAGGTCTTCCCACCATGCATCTGCCGGTGCCATGACAATTGCACGATAGGCGGAATTGGCCGGATCCCACTCGAAGGGAGGGATGTCCGCGATGTCAAATCCCTCGGCTTCCATTGTGGCGGCATTTTGGGCTACATATTGCAGGACAGGGTGGCTTGTGGGATTGAGCCCCAGTAGTGTAGCTTGACCAATGAGGGCAGTTGTGGCATCCTGTATATGAAATCAATGCTTGCAGCTGAATTTCGCCGTGCGCTTACCATCAATGTCCGTATGCGATGCCAGAAAATGCGGCGCAACCTCGGCAAATCCTCTGACGGGAAGTGCTCCAAGATGTTTCAGAGGTCGCTTGCAGCGCCGATAATATTGAGGTCGATGGTGACCTCTGTCCAGCATCTGTCCATCCCAGGGCCAAGAGGTGATTGCAAGAAATAATTATCACTCATGCTGAACATAGAAGTGTGGTGTGAAACAGCGATCAATGGGAGTGCTCAAGTTATAAGCGCGAATCCACTGATTAGTCATACAATGCAATTCCGGAATGGAAACACTGCACTAATCAGGCGGCGGTGATCTGCATAGATAATGTATTCTACAAAACTTTCAAGCCAGGCAGAAACGGTGAATTAAAGTAATGACTTGTTCATGCAAAGTTCCCCAAGTCTTTGCCTGCTTCTTGGAAAAACATACCCTCCCCATGTCCCGCTTTGCTTCGGCTTCTGCAGCAAATCGCTTCCACTTGTCACTGTGATGCCGGAAGAAATTCGCCGCCCATTGCATCTCCATCTTCAGTAGCACTACTTCTTCGGTGCAACGGTCAACATTCGCCTTTGCCCGATGGAATTTTACCTGAAGAACTGTCAGTTTTTCGGTCAGCGAGCAAGTTGAGCACACAGGCGAACTCACATTCCAACATCCAGTTACCGGCTTCCAGATTGGTGTTCATGGTCCAAAAGCAGGGAAGATTTTTTTTCCCACATTCCTGTGACGCTTGGGTCTATTTCCATGGTTTTCGACTGTAAATGTTCTTGCTTGAGTTCTTGATATCACTGTAGCAGCATAGAACTCGCACCGAGGGCGATCATTGCTTTGCGGCATTGGCGATATATCACTATATGCACACTGAGCGCTGTGTTCACCTGATGAACAGCATCCTATGCCCTCGACTTCTTATGCTGACTGTGCTTGGCCTGGCGGACTGCCGTGCGATACAAGAAGGAGTGATGGCCAAGATCGATCCGAATGTTGTGTAAAGTGTTGTTAGCTTGACCCTGTCGTAGCTTGAGTTCATGATCGACTAAATAACCGACGCTGTGGTCTCGGCATTGGTTGGCGCTGATATTGGAAGGCAGGGGGAGGATTGGCTCATCACCCAATTCAATGTCGTGCCAGTCAGAATCTGTGTTTCCTTGGCTGACTAGGACGTCTTCGGCAAGATACTGGGTTGCTTTGCGAGAAAAATCATCAATTATGTTGTCCAGGTAGGTCTTCCGGTGATTGATATCAAGGCGTTCGGTAACGGTGGGGTTGGCACCAGCCTGCTTCACCAATCCCGCAATCCTCAATCTACAATGCATTAGGCCATGACCCCCAGACACATTGAAATTACTTACTGTAATTCTTCGATCTTCAGCCCCAGGGACAGCCAACTTGCGACACCGCGTGCTGAACTGGGTTGAGCAGGATCTTCGGCCAGCTGCAGTTACATCTCCGCCTGTGTAGGGGCTTCATAGTTCAGTTTGCAGCTTTTTCCATCACGAGGCTTTCTCTTACCAGGCTGTAATTGGACGTCAAAGATGTCCATCGCTGTGACATCGGCGAAACGCCTAGTTTGTTCCTCTTCAGCTTGAGCAATCCATTGGGTGATGAAAGACTGGTCAGTGTTTGCTGTGAGATTTTGGTAGCCCTCTTTGGCGACCTCCAAGCCCTGGAGTGCTTGGATATATTTCCTTGATAGAGACTGGACTGTTAACAGATCAGCATGTTTGCACTATTCCTCTTTGATTGGACCTCACCAATATTCAACATCTTTTTTTGATTACTGTCCAGCATGTGATCATTCAAGACCTCTCGCCGATGTGCTGCGGTCATTGAGCGAGTTGACCCACAAATCTCATTTAACTGAGACCAATGTGTTTCCAAAACTTTGCCATCCACCTTGCCGATGCCCGGAATGAGATCAGGGCTGTACCTGGAGAGGCAAACATCTTGATGACCATGTATGTGAAATAGTCCGATACCCCAAATTATTTGGATGGTGTCAGAGAACTTTAGGTAGTCATTTCTTGACACCCGAGTACCGAAATGTACGCTGAACTGGCAGGCAATGTCATAGATGATGGCGGCTCTCAGCATTCCCTCCAGCTTGCCAAGAGCGCGGCAAAGCGCGTAGTCCATGTTGACTTGTTGTTCGCCTTTCTGGAAGTCGACAACAGTATCTGGCACGAAGCATCCATGTCTGGCGCAGGCAATGGCTCTGATTCCAGTAGCGGCGAGATGCTTTTGGGTAGCATGAACCTGATTGACTGCCTTGTGCTCGTGACAGGTGGATTTCTATGAAAGAGATGAAGGATGGAAGTGGGGGAAGGGACAGGGGAGACTTACGGGCTGTCTGTCATCGGCAATCTGAAGATGGGCTCGATAGCACGGTGAGGCAGTGAAATAGCCACTCCTGCCGGTCAGATCGAAGTCATCATCGTTCTTCAGCTTCATATGCTCGGCTGAGAAATTCCCATCCATGACAAAGGATCTACTGTATTTCCAAGCGTCCCCGAGATCCTTTGTCCAGTCTTTGGAGAGATTAACTCCAGGCTGAGGACAAGCCGGACAGAAGTATGCTAGTTCGCCATCTTTCACCTTGACCCCAGAATCGTGTGCAAACCCAAAGATCAGCTTGTTTTGGAGGTATCTCCATTGTCTGCTGATGCGGAGCAATTCCTTGTATTGGTCCTTGCCTGGACCTCAGCTACATCATTGCAGATATCAAAGAACACTTACCGGTGTAGTATGGGGAAGAACGGGATCAGTCACTCTTCGGAGGTATTTGTAGAAGCTCATCGCCGTCACCTTACACTCCAAGTTCATGAGTCTGAAAGACTCTAGCAATTGGAAAGTAAACGCTGTCCTCGGCGATTTCTGTGTAGCTGGATATAGTCCTACTTCCAATAGTTGGGCTCGAAATGGACTCTGTTGGAGACATTTACATGGGCATATGGCGATGATGTGAATACCGGAGATATCAACCATGGTAAGGAGGTGGTTCCCGGCATCATTGTAATGCCAGGTATCAAGCGCCGAGAAGGAGTTGAGTGCGGCTTGGATGCTTGCCATGGTAGGAAAGCCTTCTTCGTCAGTAGACACCTGTTCTGTTGCTTCCTGCTTCTCCACCTCCTCTTCAGTTTCTCCATCACCGGAATCTAAATGATCAAGCAGGCTAGCTGATGCCGTGGGGCACCTCACCCCACCATGTCTGAGTTGCAAAACAAGGCCTGCTGCCCTTAAGCTTGAGGGGGCAAAGTGATCTCCTGACCACTGCTCCACGTGATGAAAAGGATGTAACTGGTGTGCTGATCGACAGCAGCTGGTGCACAGCATCGGTTGACCGAAGCAGTCAGCATACCTGTAAACGCCGTCATGCCCACAGCCTCTGCTGCAAGTCCTCCCATCAGCTCCTTCTCATCGGAGGAGAGCTTCCAAGTATTCCTCTTCATACTCCAACCATTCCCTCATCAGCTCATTTTGCCCCTGTTATACATCTTTACTATGTCTCTCTATGGGAGAAATCAGGCTTACCTGCCTTTTTCTGCCTCTTCGGAGGTTTCTCTTGCTGTGCACTCTCTCATTGGTCGGTGGTAATCCAATCGCTGGCTTCACTGATGGTGCTTTGAACATCGGTGTGATCAGTTTTGTCAGTTTCCATTGATGGCGTGGTTGGTGTATTGGCCTCCATCAATGGTGGGGTTGGCACGTTCGCCGTTGAAGACAGGTGTTGAAATCGCTGATAGGCATATCGGAATTTGGCCTGTGAGCGACTTGATGTTGACTTGTCTCCAGGTTTAACAGCAGCGTGCGTGTTGGTAGGAACTTTCTTTTGAGAATACTTGCCCATGTTCCAATGGAATGAAAAAGGGAACTTTCACTCTAGGTTGCATGCTGAGCAACTTTATATTTGGTGTGCTCCAGCGCTTATCATTTCGGCTAAGACTTTCGCCCTTCGGTCATCGAGACTGACAACATTTCTCATCCATATCAGACTTGGAGAGCCTTTCTGCACACTTACTGAAGTAGCTATCCTTGATCGGGTCCTCATCGCCAATGCAGAAACCCATTGTTATCTTCTTATTGTCTAACCAACCATTAGTAATAACTGCACTTTTGATTAGGTATTTGGGCAGAAGGCAGTTTGGTATAAAGTAGGCCAGGAAGTCCAGCTAGCTCTTTGTCAAACCCTTCTGATCCTTCCATCTCACTGTCTTTGAAAATGGCTCACAGTTCATTCACCAAAGAGCAGCTCACCATCCTTGAAGGTGTCCTTCATGAATATCGAGAGATTTCTGGTCAAGAAAAAGTCAAGCGAAAGGAAGCTATCATCACTCGGGTCACATGGCAATTTGTGACTGTGCATCACGAGAATGATATGGAAGCAATGAAGAAATTGCAGAATGTAGGTGGCCTTTTGTCTTCGCCAAAATAATAATGAGCACTCATCTTTGGCTCTGGCAGTCTGTGAGGAACTGGCTCAATAACCGGTCCCGGGAGTTGACCGACGAGGAAGAGTATTTCCAAAAAACCAACTGGTTTATGGTGTTTGCTTCTGAGAATAGCGATCAGATCAAGAAGGAAACTCAAAACCTTACCAACATTGCTCCAGGTTCACCAGGGTATGTATAGTATTGGAGAAAAGCTGCTTCGGCACTGTCCAAAACTCTGTCTGACACTGAGCGGCAGACTTATGTGGACATGGCGGTGGAGTGGAACACCAAGGGGGTGCCCAAGGATGTTCAGATGAAGTGAGTAAACATTTATTTTGATAGTGAGATTTTGTGATTAATGCCTTGCAGACAGGTCAGATTGCATTTGGCGGCATTCCTTCAGCAGGTATCAGTGAAGATGTATCGACAATTCAGCATTAGGATGATGATGTTTTGGGGATACAAGTCTGACGGAGAGATCTTTCGGGGAATGTCAGTGATATAGCGCTTCTAACTTTTGTTTTCTGATGGGAAACTTAGCCACGATCACAACGATTCCCTGGATGATGGTCCAATGGTAAAAAAGGTGTGTCCGAACTGGGACAAAGAGCCTATAGGCTCCACTTGGGAAAAATACCTACAGAGTGCTTTCAGTGGTATGTCTGCATGGCTGTTGAAGTGATATGATATTGACCCACATTGTAGCCACAAAACAAGCTTCATTGCCAACGGTGGTGGACTCTAAGAAGAAATTTGAAGTGAAGAAGGCCGAAGATGGACATTGGAATCTGCCTCCGGAAGATTTCATGACGGCATCCCTTGAACAACAAAAGCAGCTTGTTAGGGATTTCATGAACTGTTGCTGGCAGGACATGGCCGGGCGGAAGGGCAGCACTTCATTCTCCAAGATGACGAAGGACCTTCGGGAATTTGTCGATCTTGATGCCAGGTACCTGCCCGACAAGCCGTCCCTTGAAATCAAGGATCCGTCACATATGTCGAAAGACAATGTGGAATGCCTCTTACACCATTGGAGGGAAAGGCAAGGAAATCAATTCCTTTGGCCTATTTTCGCCTTCAAGGAAACCACCAAGCAATCCCAGAAGAAAACAGCGCAAACATCGCCGAACATCACCCAGATCACCTCATGTAACGTCATCACCACGCCCAGTGAAGCAAGCAGACCCACCACCACACCAGCAACACCTCCGCCCAACGACTCCCCTGGGTCCATAGTGGCGGTTTCCCAGCAATCCAAGGCTGGCGAGCCGTCGCCAAATGCCGAACAGACGGCGAAGGTACCACAGCCGATCACTTTGTCTTTCTTGCAGACGGACTGCAATGATGGATCGATAGATGGTGACAGTTCTGATGAATCCAGTTCAGACTCAGATGAAAGTGACAATGCAGTCGACCTCTGGCAATCCCCATATCAACATGGTGCTACTGTTGAAGGCCAAGTCGAATTCCTTCGCTCGCTCAGTGATCGAAAGGCGTATTTGGGGCTGATCAACATCCTCCACCTAACTCAGGTACTAATGAAATCTTTACACTCATTACGTTGGAGCTAATGATTGCTGCGATAGGTGAAAACTGGCAGTGTGGAGAACACACTTCCCTGTGGACTAGATTGACAATATGATAACTTCCATCTACTGCTGGAGGGCCATAGGTGGTCGCCGAAACATGAGTCGGCATTCGGTGCTGACTTGTTCGCCACAACTGGTGAAGTTTGTGGGAGAGCGCAACTGGTCGCTCAAGCTTTATTAGCAGGTATGCTAATACACGACGCCGAAATTGTGGCGGGAGGACAAACACCACTTTCAGAGTACCCCTTCATCCCCCCTGAGCTGAAGGGGAAAACAATCCCTGGTCACTACATCTCCGGCTACATCTTACCCTGGTGTAAACGCCTTTCCGAACAACTGAAGGAAAGTCATGCTGAGGGGATTTCACACCGACCTCATCAAAGTCCCGCAGATGTGAAGGGCAAATGGCACAAGGCTCGCGACTTCATGCTTTGCCTTTCCAGTGACAAGCAATACAGGCAGCTGGTGATGGCGCTGGAGCAAATCGATAATTCCGGTTCACCAGATCAAGATTGTGCTCGCGGCGTCCCTCTCCTCTCAGACTTCAGCTGGGATACTCTATCTCATCATGCTGGAGATGTACCACACGAGAGTTGGGCAATGGCATTCAAAGCCATATCGTCAGTTGGTTTGAGCGATCCGTCGGGCGAAAAGTCTGGGCGGTGGTATATCGCTTTGCATGCGGCATTTGTTGGCATGGTGCTCCACAATGTCGCAATGTCAAAGTCGACATCGGCGACGTGCGCCTACCCATCAATTCCTTCCTTCGTTGCCTCCACTCGCATCACGGACTCGTGCATCGCTGATGCCATACAGTGGTGCAAGGTGTTGAGGCGTACCATCATGAAGGCTCCACATCACAAGCCGACGGCGCAGAAATGACCAAAACCAGTGGTTGAAATGCCTTGTCGACCTGCTCCCAAGAAGCCCCGGCAGGATGCTGCACAAGAACCTATGTCAGCCGCACGGCCGACCAGGATACGAAAGCTGAAGAAGATGGATCCATCCGAGTATCTGATCAATAAAAGGCGGCATGCATTACAATGTAGCTAGTTACATAGTGATCAATCCGTGGCGACTTTGAATGTATCCATTGCCCTAGTCTGCTCCGCTGTAAGCTCCACCATTTCTTTCTCAATGGCCTTGTATATGGCGAGAGCGGAGTTGTCTTGTTGTATCTTGATCAGTGCGGCTCGGAGTTCAGCATGGTACTCTTCCGCTCATTTAATCATCGCCGCACTGTCAGCCTCAAGGGTGGTGATGGCTTCACCTAGCTCTGTCAACTGCGCTCGTGTCAGTTTCGGGGTGGCCGTTGGCCGTTGGCCCATGATCACTACTGCACTGTCTGTTGAGCGATGAGAAAATGAAAGCAAAATGTACTTACCATCTATCTCCCCGGGTTGGTGAGGTTTCACTTTGATCACCTTGCCGATCTTTTTGCAAGGTTCATGGGGGTTGTACACTGAGTATCCTTCGCCGATATTCTCCGATGTCAGTTTTCCTGCTTCCAACATCCCTCCTGTTGGCAGCTGGACCACCAATTGCTTCTTCGGCGCAGGTTTTGCTGCCGAATCAGCATCCTCATCGGCTGACAAGGGAACAAACTCTGTGCTTTTAAAAGTCTTCTTCGGCATTGACAGCGCCAATCGGTTCCATGAGCCGGCTTCATGAATGACAGCATGGCTGCTGGCATCTTTGATTGCCGGGTATGTTCGCAATGCTGAACACCTCATCCTTTTTGTGCTACAATGAAGGCAAGGCCCAAATTTGCCTTTCTTCTCGCCCACCTTGCAGACTTCGCCGTCAGGACATCTATTGCAATGCTGAGAATGCAATTTAGCTGTGCCAACGGGGGCGGAGAAATGTCTTACCGGTGAGTAGTACATCCTTGGGGAATTGCTGTTCTCGGGAAATGATTGGAAAATGAGAAGCAACGTGGGCAGTCTTCGGTTATAACACCCATCGCTGCGCTTTCCATTTATATCACCGTCAGATCCCACTTATCTCCAACAGCGCCGAATGGTAATTATATATATTATACACGCCCATTGATTATGTTATACAAGTGTATCGCAGTAGCTATGATATACGGCAAAAAAAATGAAAAAGAATTACTACGATAACAAGGCGCTTGGTTGGCTGAATGTGAGCGGCGATGGGCTTGTGCTCATTGCCTTGAGCGCTTTCATCGTGCTCATCTCCCTGAGTACTCTGCAGATGTCTTCCAGTTGCCGATGTTGTTCAGCGGCGAGTTCCTCTAGGCTTGTGAGGCGCTGGCTGAGGACGTCATTACTTTCTTCGATAAGCGCGACTGATGCCTCTAAAGGAGACATATGCGCCATTTGCCTCTGGTGCCTCTCTGATTGCCGAGCCCATCATGCGAACTTCTCCGTAATCCTCACACTCATTTCCCGTGCGGCCTTCGCTTGCTCCAACGTGCTGGCTAAACTCTCCTCTTGGCGCATGAGGCGCTCTTTAAGATCGATGTTGTGCGGAGCTGACATGTCTGAAGGTTCTGATGAGTCTACAGGATGCCCGCCATATGCTTAGTATGCTCACCTGTGTGGGAGAGGGGATAAGTTGGACACGTGTTTTTGTCTGCATCAGTGCCGGGCAATTGTCTTGAAATGCCACTATCAGCAGGTTGTTCACACGGTGCTATTTCAAAAATGTGAGGCAAATGAAGTGGGAGGATTGGCGAATGCTTCATTGAGCGATTGGGTATCAACCGCCAGGATTTTTTTGTGGACGGTTTACGTGGGTAGGTGGCGGCTTATTTTTGGTGCGCGGCAAGTGATTTCGAACATTCGCCGGCGGCATGTCCAAACTTGGACCAGTGCATATTCATTATACAACGGTTCGGCAATCAGATACGTGTTTTCGGTCCGACACTCACTTCGGCCGATGATCCAACCACCGCAGCGCTCACTACCATAGATGGAACAAATTTGTGCCGTAACTGCCGGCCTAGGGACATGGCTTCTTGTGTCGGCGTGGACTTCAGATTTTGCAATTGAATTCTTGAGATGACTTTGTATGCTGGGCAGCACCGCGAAAATCGTTTATAATTTACTGCCTATGGCATGAGTCACTAATAGCAGGTCAACTCACAAGCTCTAAATTATACAATAGCGAAAGTGTGAAAACCAGGCATGTAAATACTGCGAAACTTTGTAGTCGAAGCGATTGCAATATTTCCGCTTACGGAAATACCGAAATTAAGGGCAGATTCCTTAACTACATATCTAACGTGAAACAAAGATCTACCAAGTACCATTACGCCTATAATTTCGGGCTGATAACTGCCGATCGTCAAAAGAATGTGAATGCCGAAGCTGAGAGCCAACTATATACATAGCTACAGTGAGTAGAAATGGCGATAGCCGATGTTGGAGTTATTACTAGCCGATATTCTTGATAGCCGACATTGGAGTTATTACACACCGAATATTCTTGATAGCCGACATCGGAGTTATTGGCGAGCTCATTGAATGGTGAAGCCGATGTTTGCGTCAAATGGAAAAGCCGAAACTACTGTCTGATGACCGACTAGCTAGCCTCTACACTTCCAATGCCTAGAATTTGTTCACTTACCCCAACTACTAATGCTTGCCGATATAAGTGTGGTATGCCGATGGGTCAGATGTTATATCTAACTACAGAATAGCCCATGGGCCGGTGGGTGGAATGCCGAGACTACCAATAAGCCCATGGGCTGATGGGCGGAATACCGAATGTACCTACAGTGCTCCTCCGATGGGCCCGTTGGCCAGAAAGCACCACCCGATCCACCAATATACCTATTTTCCACCCAATGCCCCAATCAGTGGCTCACCGAAGGCGAAATGGGCCCATGGGTCATATGCCAAGTACCCCATATGAGCCCATAGGTCAGTATACCGATAAATCAATATGGGCCGACATTGGTTGACCAGTTGTCATCCCTATGATATTGGAATTGGTTGCCCGGTTGCCTTCCCAGATTTAATGCCTATACTTGTGGAAGCAGAGACATATTTGCCAAGAGATTGAAGATGAGTGAGTAGTTCCTCTTTCAAATCCTCATCCTCTATTCATGATTTTATCCAGGCTCCACCATGTTGACTTAGTGGCAAGTTCTTGTGATCCAAAATATATGCCTTTGACTACTCCCTCACTTTCCTCAACATATAAGTCCCCTTTCCAATGAGCTGCATAGTCTGAAGAGTAGCGGCTGACCATGTCACCCTGTTTACGAATGCACAAAGGAAATATTCCATCCATGTCAAGTGCTTCTCAAGGAGTGAGGGCCTGTTGCTTTGTATCCTCAGCCTGATGCACACTTTGGGTGCAAGAGTGATTTGATGTCAATTAACGCAATCTTTGCAGATTTGGTGGTTGGTGGAGTGCGTGCGTTGATGGAGTACCATGGGAAAGTATGTGTTTGACAGGGCAGCAGAGGGGAGTCAATATTATTGATCTCCTTGACTTGGGTGCAATAGTCCTTTCCACGAGAAAATGATGATGGGAGTTCTGGGATGCTCAAAGGTGAAGGGTTGATGGCAACCCAAGAAGATGTGGTGATTGCTGATGCATCATTTACAGTGCCTTGTGTTTCTACCACACAAACAGCCACTACAACATCACATAACTCAGTGCACCCCTCATAACCCTCATTAGGGTCTTCTTTGTTACAAGCCAGAAGCTTGGTGAAGTGGACTAGCCACTTGGTGGGTCGACTCAGGGAGTGCTAGGGAGCTAGGACTGAAGTCCACTGTGAGTAACTAGATAGATTAGAGTAGATAAGACAGTGTACAGTACCTGGAGTCCACTGTGAGTAACTAGAGAATAGCTACAGTGGACTCAGAGGCTAAGTGCACTCTACAGTAAACAAATGTAAACAAGTCAGCCACAGAGTGGACACTACACTACAAGTCATTGCTCTGCTTATGCAGAGTGATGGAAACAAGCTAGAATGATGAACCAAAGTGGTAGTAGGGGTAGTTTGACCCCAGGAATCGAATGGAAATGGTTAGAAGTTCATAGAAGTGCTATATGGCGCAATATAAGAGAAATGAATAGTAAAGGGGGTGAAATCACCCAAAGTAACATTCTTCAACTTCTTCAACATCTCCATCAGAGAAACTCCCCAAATCCAACTCTTTCTCACTGCTTTCCTCTGAGTCTGACCTAGTATCCTCCCTTGCAGACTCAATGTCCCCTCCAATGTCATGGGGACATTCTTTTGAGCAGGTGAGTGGATAGAGTGACTCCTCATCACTGCAGAACTCATCCTCTAACACTTGAGGAGTGCTTTCCTTTGCATGACTATCCTCAAGCTTGAAGAAGTGAGGGTGGGGTGATTTGGTGATGGACAGAAGCTTGTGCTCATTTGAGAAGTATAAGGGCTGCATAGGTATGTTTTGGGTGTAAAATGCGGATGCTTGATGCTGCTGAATGTGCCTTGTTGAAGGACCGTTCTCGAGTTATGAAAGGACAGGCCAGGAGGAGCCTGGGTCTGAGATGGGGAGTTTGTTACGCAAGAGGTCCGAGTTCAGGAGGGTCTGTTCTGCAACGAGTTCTTGAGACTGCGAGTTACTAAGCAACGAGCTTTTGAGGTTTCTAGTCGCCGGCCTTAGTTCTCTAGGGAGTCTTCCCTAGAGGTTCAAGTAAAAGGTAAGATTGCGTAGCTCAAGTTAGGGTTTCCTACACTTGAGCTGCGAGACTAAATACATTGTACAAGTAACATGTGGTCTACGCATGTACTAGGGTTAAGGGGAAAGCGTTCATGCTTCTAACGCATGTAGATGGAGATAAGAGAACATGAGGAGGCATTGTGGGCGATAAGGAAACATGAGGAGGAAGCATGGGTAAACGGAAGGCGGAGAAAGATAGTTCATGATGGACACGAGGTAAAGATGAGGAGAAGGAGTGAGTGGGGGACTGTAATGAGATAGTTTACCATAACATTACCCCCTCTCTACCCTTGAAGACCCAGTCTTCAATTTTCTTCGCTAGTCGTCTCCACAATGGGTTGAGGAGGCAAGAGGAAGGCGTGGGGGGCTTGGCCATGTGGATTATAGTTGTAGTGCAAGTCCTTGAGCACTTTGTTGCACAGTGACAGTGTCTGGAAAGGTAGAACCAGGGCCTGCCAGTGCTGCTGGGTGGATGGGGTGATGATCAGATACATCTTCCTCAAAGGCATCCTTCTGAATAGGAGAAGGGTAACGCAGCCCAGGAGTGGGAGGTCTCTGGGAGACTGGTGAAGCCCGGAGGGGGCTCTGGGCAGGGGAACGATGAAGGGTGGGGCGACGGAAAGGGTGCTGCCTGGGTGGTTGGCTACGACCAATGTTGCTAACAGCTGGGCCGAATGGAGTACCTTCTAAGACATCCAGAGCATAGGAGTGGATGTTTTGGCGAATATCATCCAATGCCTGTGCCAAGAATGAATGAGTCCCTTCAGCGACTAAGTCAGCAGCAAGGGGGTGGAGTCGTTCAGCACAACGAATGATTGTGGCAGTGTTTCATGCTGGGGCAAAGGTGGCACCCTGAAGACGGGTTTCTATTTCATGGAGGAAGGTGGGGTGGTAAGGATGGCTCTCCAGCAGAAGCAACGGTTTGCATCATGGGAGAGGATGGGGTCATTGGGGATGGAGCGACGATATTGGGATGGGATGCATGGCATTGTGGTTGGTTTTTGTTTTTGTGTAAGAGGGAGTAAGAGAGGATAGATAGAGGGGAGAGTGAGGGCGTCCCAAGGGCCTTTTAAGTAGGTGGGGGAGTTCCAGAGGCGTGGTTGTAGAGCGCATGGGCCTCCTTTATTTCAGCTATCAGGGCAGGAAGGGACGGGTGTTCAGAGGGAACCTCAGAGTGGGAGTCTGGTTCATTGGGGGCTGCAGTGAAGTCGTCCCAAGTTGGATGATCAGGCCAGTGGATCTCCGATGCAGGTGACTCTTCAATAGGGGAAGGTTCAGCAAGGGGAGGGGAAGAAGCAGGAAAGGGTAAGGTATCAGGGTAGGTGATGGCGGAGTAAGGTTCTGCCCAAGCGATGGAGAGCCGATTGGGTGAGAACTGGATGTCGAGGAGGAAGGCCAAGGAGAAGATCGTGCGAATGAGGTAGAGCATGGTCACCGTGAGGCAGGATAAGAAGAACACGAGGATGAGGGCAGTGATGGTAACCATTGTGCGTTGCTTATAGATTGGTTGTTGGAGTCCTTCACAGTCATTTCCTCTTCTTATATGCAGCTAGAACATCTTTGGCACCCTTGAGGCCAGGCTCCACTTCCCAGGAGTTCTCAGAAGAAGGGTAGCCCTTCCATTTGATGAGGTAACGTCTCCTGCGTGCTGTCCCTTTGTGTGACAAGATTGCTTCAACTTCGTATTCTTCTTCTCCATCCATGAGGTCAGGTGGAGGTTCTAGAAAGTTCTGTTTGTGTTCCGTGTTTTCCCGGTAAGGAGTGAGAAGAGAGGCGTGGAACACGTTGTGAATTTTCCAGGGTGTTGGGAGCTTTAGCCAATAAGTAATTGGGCCAAGGACTTCGGAGATGAAAAAGGGTCCTTCTTGTCTAGGAGCAAGCTTCCTGTTCTCATAATTGAGTTTCAGGTTCCTAGCTTCTAGCCAAACCTTATCGCCTTTCTTGAAGGGTGTGAAGGAATGGGTGATTCGTTGTTTCATGACTTGTCTGGCGAGCTCGTGGGAGGCTAAGGCTTCATCCTGTGCACGTTGTAAGTTGGCAAAACATTGCTCCACAGCAGGGAGATGAGAGCGTTTGGCTACCATAGGTAGGGCTTGTGGTTCATAGCCCATCATGAGGTAAAAGGGGGACAAGTTACGTGCTGAGTGGATGTGGTGATTGTGGGTAAACTCCACTAAGGAGAGGTGGTTGACCCAGTCATGTTGATTGCTTCCACAGAAGATCCAGAGGTAGACCTCGATCTCCTGGTTAACCTGTTCGGTTTCTCCATCAGTCTGGGGGTGATAGGCGGTTGATAGAGAGATGTCAACATTGAGTAATCAACCCAGTTCTTTGGCAAAGGCTGAGGCAAATTGCAGACCACGATCTGAGATGATTTTGTCATAGAGGCCAAATCTGCGAAAGACGTTTTTCATGAACAGCGAGGCGATGCCAGCAGAGTTGATGGTTTTGTTGCAAGGAGAGAGAATTACCCCCTTAGTAAGCCCATGGTCGACCACAACCATGAGAGAATCAAAACCGTCACACTCCAGCAGGTCGGTAATGAGATCTACAGAGACATGTGTGAAGGGTTGAAGGGAAGTTGGGGCAGCGATCAGGAATAATGGCGGGACGGTGGGGTGTGTGTTGACCTTGTTCTGCTGGCAGATCGCACAACCTTCCACATATTTACGGATGAAGGTTCCCATACCAGGCCACCAATAGTCTCGCTGAATGAGTTCTTGAGTCTTGAATCGTCCAGGATGACCAGCGGTAGGGGTATCATGGTGACGCCACACAATGTTACAGCGGAGGTCAGGGTTTTCAGGAACATAGGTCCTGCCTTTGTAGGACAGAACACCTTCCTCAAATTCCCAGTCGCATAGGGATGATTTCATTGGTGGAAGTCCAGAGCCTGTTAGGGCGTCCAAGGCTCATTTGACAACAGGGTCAGATGAGGAGGAATGCGTAATTGATCAGTGAGAGAGGTGTCCAGCAGTCGTACAAAGAGACGATCGGGCAATAGGGTAACGTCCATGTTGTCGTCCTTGTTGTCGCCGTGGTCCGCCCTGTGAGACAAGGCATCGGCCACAGTTAGCAGGCAGCCAGGGATGTGTTCCAGTTGGATGTCAAACTGAGATAGGAAGAGCAGCCAGCAGGCTTGGCATCGGTTGAGCTTCTGTGCAGAGCGGAAGTAGGTGAGATTCTTGTGATCAGTCAAGATGTTCACTGGGAAGGGGGATCCCTCAAGGTAGTGTCGCCAGCTCTCAAGGGCATGTATTACTGCCAGTAGTTCTCTGTCGTAGATTTGGTAGTTCTGTTCTGCGGGGGAAAAAGACTGGGAGATGAATGCACAGGGGTGTAGATCACCATTGGAGTCTCGTTGCATCAGCAGACCCCCTGTTGCGTTCTGGGAGGCATCCACTGCTAGGCAAAAAGGTTTGGTTTTGCCAGGGATAAGGAGTACTGGGGCGGTTAAGAAAGTTCCCTTGAGTGTCTGGAATGCTTGTTCTTGTTCAGCGTTCCAAGTGAACGGGACGGTCTTTTTGGTTAAGTCTATGAGGGGCCTGACGAGGTTGGTGTTATTGGAGGTGATTTCGCATCTCTAGGTGTTAATTATCATTCCCATCAACTCCCCTGACAACCATATATCACATCACCCCTTACTCCGCATTTCCTCCCATCTGTTCCCACAGATGTCACTCAGATATTGTGTACTTGATGTGCACCGCACTTTCTCTTCCCACTGTCATATATCTTTGACAGATGGTACCTTATCTCTAGAATACTTAAGTAGAGGGTCCACAGGTCGCTTTCCCCAGTTATTGACTCTGGACCCAAGGTATGCTAGTCCACTGTATTATCTACTAATACCAGTTATTGACTCTGGACCCAAGTCCCTAGCTATTAGGTCGCTACTAAGGTCTCCCTAGCGCTCCCATCTTAAGAGTTGGAGTATCCCAAAATGAATCGTCGGTAGAAGTTTGCAAAGCCTAGGAATGCTCAGACTTGTTTTACTGAAGTGGGTTGCTCCCATTCAGCAATTGCGTCCAGTTTCTTGGGATCCATGGTGATGAGGTTGGGCTTAATGATTATTCTGAGGAATTCGACTTCTTGTACTTCAAATAGACATTTTTCCGGTTTGACGAAGAGGTGGTGGGCTTTCAGACATTCCAGTACACGGAGGGTGCGGGCATGATGTTCATCCAAGTTGTCTGAGAAGATGAGGATATCATCCATATAGATGACAATCCATCCTTCGTCAATCAGGTCCTTGAAGATGTCGTACATCATGGCCTGGAAAGTGGCAGGGGAATTGCAGAGTCCAAAGAACATCACTGTGGGTTGGAACAACCCTCAACTGGTCTTGAATGCTGCCTTCCAGCGGTCATCCGGGTGGATCTGGACGTTATTGTATCCCCAACGGATGTCCATCTTTGTGAAGACAGAGGCTCCTAAGAGGTGATCAAAGAGGTCATTGATTAGGGGAAGGGGATAAGCGTCCTTGATGGTCCATTCATTCAGGTAGCGGTAGTCCTGGCAGGGGCAAAGGGATCCATCTTTCTTAGAGACGAAGAAGAAGGGGGAGGCCTGGGGGGATTTGGATGATTCAATCGTTCCACAGACCAGATGTTTGTTGATGACGTCATTCATAGCCTTTTCTTCAGGGACAGATAAGGGGTAGATTTTGCAGTTATGAGGAACGAAGTCAGGTTTAAGGTGAATCCAGTGATCATAGGGTCGAGAGGGGGGAAGTACGTCCGAGGCTTCCTTCTCAAAGAGGTCCAGGAAATGCTGATAGGGTGGTCAGCTGCAAGAAGGGTTCGATTGATGCATAAGTTCAAGAGGCGGAGTTCCTGGGGTTGGCAGCGACCATCCTGCAGTTCCAGTGTCCTAGTTTTCCAGTTAATGATGGGGTTCTCCGAAGTCAACCAAGGTAGGCCAAGAATGATATCTTCTTTCCCAAGATCCGTGATTAGGAAGCGGATCTTGGTGACCTTTCCTCCTATCCATACGAAGAGGGTGGAATAGTGGGTGATTAGGCCCGCTTTGTTGGGAGAACCATCAACATTCTTGACTGTGATGGAAGAGCGTAGAGG
>KN839897.1:25879-37641 GCA_000827185.1 Hydnomerulius pinastri MD-312 | reverse complement strand
AATTTTCGGTCTAGGAATTCCCCCCCAGCTCCGCAGTCCACAAGAGCTAGGGTGTCAACGATTTTCTCAGAGCAGGTAGGTTCAATAAATATGGGGATTTTCATTGAAAGCCTATTTGGAACCGCAGTGATTATCTGAGAAATGTTCAGGGAAGGTACTGACGCCGGGGCAGTCCTTCCATTCAAAAATCCGCTTCTTCACCCTCCTTGTCTGTTTCTCCAACTTCTGCCTCTAGTTCTGCTAATCTGACCCTAAGGCTGGTCACCTTCTTTGCTTCCAATTGGGCGATGCGAGCACGAAGGTCGTCTTCAGTCTTTGTGGAGGTGGAACGGATCCTCCGGTCAACGGGTTTCGTGTTGTGTTTTGGGCAGTCTCTGGCGAGGCCTTTGAGTCCACACTTGAAGCATCGTCCCTCTTTGAACAAGGTGTCCCAGTCAGGGAGCACTCTGTCAATGTCTAGAGCATTGAGGTCCCTTCTGGACGAGGAAGGGGGGTTTCTTCTAGCTGGGCGATTGAAATCTCTAATCTGTTCTTCAAAGCGTCTATCCATTCTCCAGTTGGAGTCAAAGGTGGCCGCTTGTTCGTACCATTGAGTGATGGTAGTTGGGGGGGAGATCTGGTTCATGATCTGACAACGGAGCGCAGGTTTGAGTCCATGCTTGAAGAACTCAATCCTGGAAATATCTTCTTGGATTCTGCTCTGGCCAATGAGGACACGAAAGCGGGTGATGTACTCGTCTGCGTCTCCAGTCTGTTTGAGGTTGCGAAGTTCATTGCGGGCCTCTAGTCCCACATTGACTGGGTTGAAGGTGGAGAGGAATTGTTTCTGGAAGTCCTCCCAGGTGGGTAGTCCTATTTCGTCTCCCTTTTCATCTAGTTCAAATGACTCTTGATAGATGGATTCCGCCCAATTGCCAGCCACTCCTTCAGTCATGTAGGAGATGTTAAGATGGGAGCGCTAGGGAGACCTTAGTAGCGACCTAATAGCTAGGGACTTGGGTCCAGAGTCAATAACTGGTATTAGTAGATAATACAGTGGACTAGCATACCTTGGGTCCAGAGTCAATAACTGGGGAAAGCGACCTGTGGACCCTCTACTTAAGTATTCTAGAGATAAGGTACCATCTGTCAAAGATATATGACAGTGGGAAGAGAAAGTGCGGTGCACATCAAGTACACAATATCTGAGTGACATCTGTGGGAACAGATGGGAGGAAATGCGGAGTAAGGGGTGATGTGATATATGGTTGTCAGGGGAGTTGATGGGAATGATAATTAACACCTAGAGATGCGAAATCACCTCCAATAACAGGAGAGGGCAAAGAAGACCTTCTTGTTATCATCATCGTAGACCTTCTTGTTGATAAGGAAGTAGCTTTTGACCGACAGAATCCATCTGTTGGCCTTCCATCTATCTCCATCAAAGATGGGAGGTAGGCCGATCTTCAGTTCTCTAGGTTCGGAGGTCATGGTGTTTCGTTCTGCTTGAGTGACTGCTCTGGTTCTGGGAGGGGCAGGGGCAGGGGCAGAAGATACTGCAGGTTGTTGGGTTCGTTGTGTCCGTGGTCTAGCAGGGGGAAGAGCAGTGGGCACAGAGGCTGGTGGGGTTATAGGATGGGGGGTAGGGATAGGGAGTTCAGGAGGAGGGATTACAGGGTAGAATGTTTCTTGTTCAGAGGAGTTGGCCCTTAGTTCACACCACTCCTTGTCATCAGTATCCCAATAGAATGGGGAGTCTCCGCTTTGGAGGAATCTGGACAGGGTGGGCAACTACTTGCAGTGCAAGGTTGGCTTCAGAGGAACTTGAGCTTTTGGGTCTGTTCTGCAACGAGTTCTTGAGACTGCGAGTTACTAAGCAATGAGCTTTTGAGGTTTCTAGTCGCCGGCCTTAGTTCTCTAGGGAGTCTTCCCTAGAGGTTCTCTAAGGTTCAGGAGTTCAGAGAGGAGCCAAGTAAAAGGTAAGATTGCGTAGCTCAAGTTAGGGTTTCCTACACTTGAGCTGCGAGACTAAATACATTGTACAAGTAACATGTGGTCTACGCATGTACTAGGGTTAAGGGGAAAGCGTTCATGCTTCTAACGCATGTAGATGGAGATAAGAGAACATGAGGAGGCATTGTGGGCGATAAGGAAACATGAGGAGGAAGCATGGGTAAACGGAAGGCGGAGAAAGATAGTTCATGATGGACACGAGGCAAAGATGAGGAGAAGGAGTGAGTGGGGGACTGTAAGGAGATAGTTTACCGTAACAGAGTCCAGAGTGACTCAGGACATTAATTGGTGAGTTATTGTACAGTGATGTGGTTGTTTCGCAAGCTAATTGGTGCAGTGTCTCACTCATAGATTCTCCAGTACCACTCTACAAGTACGAGTGAGTTCTACTCATCAAGGTGTAAGCAAACACTCACATTTTCCTTCTCTCCTGTCAATGTTTTTCTCTTTTTTGCATATTGCCCAAGGTTCTGAATTGCCACTTGAGCTCTCCAAGAATGCAGCTAATTTGGACAGAATACCAACCTGGTGATCTGATTCTCATGCAAAATTCACAAGTGGAAAAGGAACTGAACTGTAAAACCAAACCAAGGTATCTAGGACCCTTTGAGATTAATTGATGAACTCAAGCTGGAGCATATGTAATCGAAGAATTGGATGGAACTGTCTTCTGACAAGGAATTGCTGCATTCAGAATTATTCCATATATATCTAGGTCCTCTCCAGAACTGGCTCAGTTAGCACACATTCAGGAACAATCAGACCAGGACCTTGAAGAAACTAGGTCACTAGGAAACTCCACTGAATGCTTTGTTGTACACCTTTACTACCACTTTACTACACTTTTACTACACTTTTTTGCTATACTTTACTACACTTTTTGTACACTTTTTACTACACTTTTTACTACACTTTTGGTATGCTTTTTTGTACACCTTTACTACCACCTTCACTACACTTTTTACTACACTTTGCAACAACAATCTTATTTCCTAGAGTGGTAGTAAAAATGTACAAAAAAGTGTAGCAGAAGTGTAGTAAAAAGTGTAGTAAAAAGTGTACAAAAAGTGTGTCAAAAGCATAGTAAAGTTCATCAAAAGATGTAGTAAAGTATATATATGTTAATTTTCAGGAATTACAAGTTCAAGCCACTGAAGTGGTAAATTTTTATTTTGATAAATGCATTAATATATAGCTTTCTTTCACTCAAATCATGCTGTTTCTTCATTATATTATACCCAGAATATTTACCACCTGGTAGACAAATCATCTGAAGCTCATAATGTCCAATTTTATTGTTGCTATATGACACTATATAAAGTTGGACTGTGCTTGGGTGGATATACAAGCTATTAGAGATGTTATAGCTCATATAGCACTATACTGGCTATATGAGCAGAATTAGTTTTTCCTGATGAGATCTCATTGGTCATTTTAGTATATGATCAGAGATACTGTCATAATATTGGTAATGATTGGGCCATCTTTATCTTGCAATATACAATTAAGTGCTAAGGAATGGACTGATTGAGTTACCATTGAAGTTAAAAACTGAAATAGCTGTGAAAGGCCACTGACCCTATTGTGCAAAAAACCCTGTCAATAGCAAGAGATTTGCCCATTAAGTATGCTAGCAACAAGAAAAGGGTTCAGTTGTGCTTATTACATCAGGATCCTTACATTTTTTCTGACTGCACTGACAGTGACTGACAGTGACCAGTAATATCAGACCTGTCAGCCACTCAGATCAAATCATTCTGTCAGACAAAGTGCTTACTGACAGCAGTCAGTCAGATTGTCAGAAATTTCAGTCAGTCAGTCAGTCAGACCTTCAGACTGTCAGACTGTCAGTACTCTCAGGTTGGCATTTAGTTTGACACCCAAGCCAGTTGAACAACTTACACATTTGTTTCAGAGCTTCACAATATCCTCTAAGTCCCACCCATTAATAAGCAAAACACTAGACTTTACTAGACTTTTGATACACTTTTACTACACTTTTTTGATACACTTTACTACCCTTTTGGGACACTTTTACTACACTTTTAATACACAATTTTACTACACTTTTCACTACACTTTTATTACACTTTTACTACACTTTTACTACACAATTTTACTACACTTTTACTACACTTTCACTACACCTTTACTACACTTCTTTTACTATGCTTTTACTATACACTTTTACTACACTTTTATTACGCTTTTTGCCACAATTTTACTACACTTTTCACTACACTTTCACTACACCTTTAGTACACTTTTTAGTACACTTCTACCAAAGTTTTACCACACTTCTTGCCACCACTTTTTACTACAGTTCTACTGTACTGACACTACACTTTTGTACACTTTGTAAGAGCCAGTTCTGATGGTGCTACTCTTCTAAAGGACTTACTATCTGACTTGCTGAACAACTGAGATACTTACCAGTACTTATAGCACTGTCCATCTAGAGCACTTGGAAACTGACTGACTGAAGTGATCTGATAATACTGAGTTAAATAATAGACTAATGGACTGATGTACTGACAGCTTCTGACAGCTTCTGAGAAGCTGAAACTGATAGCTAACTGACTATCTGAAAGACTGACCCACTGATGTCAGTACTTGTCAGTCATTTCAGCAAGATAAGTACAGTCAGACAAATTGTTAAGTTCCTGATGTAAAAGTACAAAATACACCTAGCATACAATGTACCCATCAGCATTCTATCTCCCCATTTCCACAGTTTATCATCCGTTACCATACACTCATTGCTCTAATCTTACCATGCCATACCAGAAGCATCAAATTGTTCACAATGCTGTCAATGGC
The DNA here is from genome assembly GCA_000827185.1 of Hydnomerulius pinastri MD-312. NCBI lineage: Eukaryota > Fungi > Basidiomycota > Agaricomycetes > Boletales > Leucogyrophana > Leucogyrophana pinastri. The sequence continues at coordinate 32,829 of KN839897.1, read as the reverse complement.
TTAGCCATTCTGGCCTGTATGGCTGTATCTACTAAATTCAGCATAACTGAACAAACGTACCAGATACACAATCAGATGTGAATCAGAAGTTCAGCTGTGCTTAGGACAGCCGGTGAGCATCTATGAAGTCAGATCAACTACTGGAACCACCAGGCACCTCTCCAGTGTCAGTACCTATTGGCAGGACTGGCTGGACATTAAAATCACCCCATCCCGTCAACACTACCACTGGCAACTAGTCCCACCCCCCATAATCTTGCATATCCCCCACCGTTGGGTGTGTCTACAGCCTCATCATTGTATTCAGCAATACCTTGCCACATCCCCATTCTCTACCATACACCAACCATGACCTCCACTAGTCCATGAGGTCATTTACCTATCCACGACACCTAACCCACATCCTATTCTGGATTGCGATACTCCAGCTCAGCCACTCACCACTTACGGCTTTCTTGTAAGCCTAACTGTTTACCTACCCATCCCTACACCTTGTTACTAACCAACCAAATCCAGTAACAAGTATATTACCATATATACATACTCATTTTTCTACACCCATCAGCACATTCTATCATTTGGACTTTTTCTTTGATCCCGTACTCTATTCCCCCTTTTCTACTACCCTCACAGGCATTTTTTTTAGCATCTACCTATACTTCCTCCTCTTGCATTATATACTATGTCTACAGAACATGTGGATCATATGAGGTTAGTTGCTCGCACTTCCCCTAAATATCAAGTCCAATAGTGGATCATGGGTAACATGTCCAAGCACCTTTTGGAATTGTACTGAGAGCATGTGGAGCATTATCATTCCTGCTGAAGTAGGTTCTACCAAGTAGACATTGAATTGAACATTTGTAATCCATGACATTAACTGGCTCAGGTACTTGATGATTATGGTAGATGGGGTGGATGTGTCCAGGGAAGAGGGGGGATGAGGGAATATATGCAATATCTAATTGATAGTGCCAACAGGTGTCTGATGGATTGTTGGGGGAGCCTCAAGTACAGGTCTAAAATGATTATGAGTATGATGTATGAATAGTGAATGCAGTTGTCAAATGAAATATTAGCCCATGGAGGCAGCAGCATACTTGTCATCATTGCCAACAGCCATGCTCCTGGTTGCTTCATTGATCTCATGCCTATTGGTCATATTTAGCATGGGGAAGGTTGAAGAATATAGTACACATCTTGCAACTTTTGCCCAACAGCATATTCTGTGCCATGCACAGAAAGGTGTAAATCTGGGGTGTCATGAAGATTGCCATGGAGGGAGAGCCAATGGCACCAATGAAGCGACCCAATACTACTGAGTGGGCTCAAGTTCACAACACTAAAGGTTTGACTTAGAAGGGAAAGATGCTAGGAATTGAGACGATTAATCTCAAGAGAACTAGACTAGAGTTCTCTGGGTGTTTGCATTCAGGTATTTATACTACTGACTACTGGTGCACAGACCAAGCTGTGACCGTATATGTGTAGGTAGTGAGGCAGTAGGGAAATACACTATAGGTTAGAGATATGATGAGGCTGTAGCTGAGGCTACATGAGTGTACATGAGGAATGCGTCTGTATAGATAATAGATAAATGCGTGAGGGTTTAGGTCACGTGATGAGTCATGTGCTACTGGATCATGTGACCAAGTCACGTGATCAGAAAGAAATAAAAGTTAAAGCATGAAGTCACCAGTTTGAGGCTGAGCAAAGTAAAAGTTTAAATAAAATATGTACGTTCGTAACAACCAAAGTATAATCTTGATCTACAGTATTACATCAGGCTGAATTATCAGTTGCATCAGGAAAAACTGATTCTGCTCATATAGCCAGTATAGTGCTATATGAGCTATAACATCTCTAATAGCTTGTATATCCACCCAAGCACAGTCCAACTTTATATAGTGTCATATAGCAACAATAAAATTGGACATTATGAGCTTCAGATGATTTGTCTACCAGGTGGTAAATATTCTGGGTATAATATAAGTGAAGAAACAGCATGATTTGAGTGAAAGAAAGCTATATATTAATGCATTTATCAAAATAAAAATGTTACGCTTATATGAAATACAAAAGTAAACTCAAGGAAAAGTCTGAGTTGTTGTTCCGATCCCAAGCCCTTCAATAAGGCTGTGCTGTCTTGGGTCAATTGGCCTCTATGATATAAAGGACTTAGAGTGTTCTGAGAGGGGTTCTAAGGTGGGAGCCTTTAGAAGCAGTTCGAGATCAAGAGTAAGCGATAGATTGAGTAGGTTTAGCTTAAGGTACAACCGAGCTATTGCTACTGTATTTATACAGGGGAAGACTGCGCACAGACCATGTAGAGGGAAAATGGCCATTGGATGGAATGTCATGGAAGATGAAGGAAATGCACAGCCCAAGGGTTTTGCCTTGGGTCACTGGCTTTGTTGTACAAAAGAGGAAATATTGTGGGTTGAACCAATTGGGAAAGTCATGTGATGTAAGCATAGAAAAAGAAATAGGGGTTTAGACGAATTGTAACAAAAATTTACCACTTCAGTGGCTTGAACTTGTGATTCCTAAAAATTAACTTATATATACTTTACTACACCTTTTGATGAACTTTACTATGCTTTTGACACACTTTTTGTACACTTTTTACTACACTTTTTACTACACTTCTGCTACACTTTTTTGTACATTTTTACTACCACTCTAGGAAATAAGATTGTTGTTGCAAAGTGTAGTAAAAAGTGTAGTGAAGGTGGTAGTAAAGGTGTACAAAAAAGTGTACCAAAAGTGTAGTAAAAAGTGTACAATAAGTGTAGTAAAGTATAGCAAAAAAGCGTAGTAAAAGTGTAGTAAAGTGGTAGTAAAGGTCTACAACAAAGCATAGCAAAAGTGTAGTAAAAAGTATTAAAACAGTGTACCAAAAAGCATAGTAAAGTTCATCAAAAAGTGTAGTGAAGTATAGCAAAAAGTGTAGTAAAAAGTGTAGTAAAAGTGCTAGTAAAAGTGCACAAAATGCGCAGCACAAGGGCAGTAAAAGTGTAGTAAAAAGTGTAGTAACAAGTGTAGTACTATATGAAGTTCACTTTTGCTATAGAGTGCTATAGAGCAAAACTGGTTTTCCTGATTTGTTTCTTTGAATTCAGCAGTCTTCCCCAAAAGCTTATGACTTTTCCCATAATAGACATCTCACCTCATCATTAGGTGGGCCACAAAGAAACTTGGTCTGCTTGATTAAGCCATTGGCCTTCTGCTGAACCCATTTGATAGTGTCTTTCTCTGAGAGATGCAAAGGGGAATGCAAGCCAACAGCTCTGGGACTAGTTTTATGCATAGCTTCTTTATTTCAGAGCAAAACATGGACCAGTCCTTGAAAAGCTAAAATTAAGAGTTAACAATGTCAAAACATGAAATGCACAAATTGAATACCAGAATGAGAAGTTCATGCTTGTAGCATCAATAGTAACCAGCCTCAAGCTTTCATTTCTCTTCCTTGTAAGTTGCAAGGGATTGGTTAAGGATGTCAGAAAGAATTTCCCTCAAGGTAAAATTATGGTTTGGAAAGGCATTAGTAACAGAGAGATACACCCACCACTCAAGTTTCACATCATTGATCAGGTCAGTCCAAAGGCGCGGCCAGAAGTTCAACTTGGTTGCAGCTTTGTTCACAGATGTGGATGGTGGTCTGGATGGGCTAGTGTGAGCACCATCATTGCTATCTAATGATTCAGAGGCCCAATGGTCTCTGCCCAAGCAACCATCCCTATGATGCAAGCACTGAAGCTGTTGTTGAGATAGGGGCTTAGGTGCCCGATTCTTGTGGTGATGGCATTCAAGAATATTGTATTTGCTCCCAGTTTCTTCTACCTCTAAGCTGGCCCAGGAGGTGTAACAGTGGTTTTGTTGCTTCTGCACTACTCAAGGGAAGATCCCTAGGTTGTTATCACCCTCTGTGTGAGAGCTTCTGAGACGTTTCATGATGTTCAAGGTTATGTCCTTCATTGGGACCTGCCCTAGTATGACCTTCTTTCTGTGATGTGTGGTGGCGCTGAGGACCATCATCTCCATTCTCTTCTGCCTGCTGGTGGTGGTCCCTTCAGTGAGGGTGATGGTGAACAGTCTCCTCATCATTTGCATTTTGTCTGTGACTTTCCTTTGGTGGTGGGCGACTGTGCTGGGGGGCATTCTCTTCATCCTCATCTGCCCACTGGTGTCAGTGCTTTTGGTGGGGGTGACAAAGAGTCTCATCACCTACATTTTGCCTGAGACTTTCCTTTGATGGTGGGTGACTGCACTTGTCCTCTTCATCCTCCTCTGCCCACCAACAGTGGTTCTTTTGGTGAGGATGGCAAACAGTCCCCTTATTGTCTGCATTTTGCCTGTGACTTCCTTTGGTTGTGGGCAACCACGCTGAGGGGCATCTTCTTCATCCTCATCTATCTCATGGCATCAACCCCCCCAGTGGGAGTGATGAAGAGTCTCCTCATTGTCCACATCTTCCCTATAACTCTCACCCTTATCCTCACCTTCACTCTTTGTTATTGGAGGTGATTTCGCATCTTCATATGTTAATTATCATTCCCATCAATTACCCTGACAACCATATATCACCATCACTCCTTACTCCGCATTTCCTCCCATCTGTTCCCACAGATGTCACTCATATATTGTGCACTTGATGTGCACCGCACTTTTCCTTCCCACTGTTATATATCTTTGACAGATGGTACCTTACTGCTAGAATACTTAAGTAGAGGGTCCAGAGGTCGTTTTTCCCCCAGTTATTGACTCTGGACCAAAGGTATGCTAGCTCACTGTACTATTGCCTAATACTAGTTATTGACTCTGGACCAAAGTCCCTAGCTATTAGGTTGCTACTAAGGTCTCCCTAGCGCTCCAATATTAACAGGTTATGAGCCCCGCACTCTAGGCCTTGCATCGACCGCTTCCTATGCTATCAGGACTCCCAGATTGCCCCTTGGGCTGACTTCGCTTCATTGAAGCTTCTTTGGTTGAGCACTGTGCTCCCAAATCATCCTTGTGCACTCTAGCTTGCTGTTTTCGCATTCTAAGCATACTCTGGGCGAGCACTACGCTCCCAGACACTCCTTATCGCTTCACATCAATCTTCATCGCTCATCACTATCTACTATCGCTCCTTATCGCTCCTAATCGCTCTCAATCTCGCTCCTTCGCTCCTAGCCCACTCCTCAACTATCCCTCATCTTCTTATCGCTCCCAATGACGTCCGAGGACTCTAAGTCATCGACCTCTATCACTAAGCTCACCTCCTCCAACTATTCCACATGGAAGGGGGAGATGAAAGCCTATCTCCGCACCAGAGGCTTATGGCTCCTTGTCAATGGCACAGAGAAGCGTCCTGCTGACTCTGATGCTGACGGCCAAGCCAAATGGGACATCAAAGCGGACAAGGCTGCTGGTGAACTGTACCTAGCCTGCTCTGTGGAGCAGAGGGTCCATATTGAGGCTGTCCAGGACGATCCAGTCAAGATCTGGTCGACTCTCTCCTCCATCCACGTCCAGGAGCATCCTGGAACTTGTTTCAACACTTGGGACGACTTCTTCTCCATCAGACACCAGTCTGGTGACTCTCTGAGCACTCTCATTGCTAAGATTGAGGAGTCCATGTCGAAAATCCAGGATTTGCGTCCTAAGAGCTCTGAGAAGCCCTATTCCCTCGCTGATTTGGACAATGAGCTGGTCTGCGTGACCATGATCAAGTCCTTGGGCGATGAGTACTCAAATTTCACGTCTTCCTTGCTTCTTCTCAAGTCTTTGGACAAAGAGGAGATCAAGGCTGCCTTCTTGGCTGAGGAGACCAACAGGAGACGTCGTGCCGACGCTTCTGGCGACTCTGCCCTCTCTACCACCTCCGGAGCTTGCAGGTGCAGCCCTAATGCGCCCTGTGACTTCTGTGAGAAACCTGGGCATTGCTCCCATCGCTGTTTCGCTTTGCAGCGTGCCAAGGACACCCTGAAGACGTTTCAAGCCCAGAAGAAGACTGGCAAGCGATCCAAGAACACGAACAAGGCTTCTGAAGCATCTCAACCCTCTTCTACTTCGTCCTCTGCCTCTGATACTGCCAATGCTGCGTCCACTCCCAACTCTGCCACTGCACAAAGCGCCCAAAGCTCTACGGAATTCGCTGGAAATGCAAGTCTCCGTTCCCTTACTCCCTCCGACCCTCTCTGCTCCTCCCAGATCGATGCTGACATTGACTGCAATGCAGACACAGGTGCCACTTCTCATATGACCCCACATCGCCATTGGATGCGCAATCATGCCCCCAAACGCGTCCCTATCCGCTTGGCTGATCACACTGTGGTCTACTCTGCTGGAATTGGGTCTGTGGTGTTTAATCCTTTGGTTGGAGGTAGGCCTTCTAGGCCTGTAGAGTTTACTAGAGTCTTGCATGTTCCTGAGCTGCACAATAATCTACTTTCTGTACTTCACCTCACCAAGAATTGTGGCTTCGTTGTGGACATCAACTCGACGCATATGACCTTCTCAAGGCCTCCTGGTATTCCCCTTTTCGTCGCTCCAATCACTTCTAGCAGTGCTGCATTCCTAGATGGCTCTACAGCCCCTGGGACTGAGTCTGCTAATGCTGCGACCACATTGCCATTAGATCTCGCTCTATGTCACAGGAGGCTTGCCCACCATCATTTGGCTGGTGTTAGGACGCTAATTGACCATGATTTGGTCACTGGACTTTGTCTAGAGTCCAAATCCGCCCCTGATCCTGTCTGTGAGCCATGCCTTGCAGGCAAGATGCATGCCAATCCATTCCTATCCACTCAATATCGCGCAAATCGTCCTCTCGAACTCGTCCACACTGATGTCCACCAAGTGTCCCATCCCTCTATGTCTGGCTATCGCTACTGGGTCACTTTCATCGACGACTTCTCGCGCTATCGCTTTGTCCTACCCATCAAGCGCAAGTCTGATGTCTT
>KN839897.1:0-17562 GCA_000827185.1 Hydnomerulius pinastri MD-312 | reverse complement strand
ATTAGATAGGGTCTTTGGTGAGATAGTTAATGATAACAAGAAGAACCTGATTGGTTGATTCCATTCTTCAAGAAGCCTGATAACGAATTCTTAAACAGGTCATAGCTCCGCCAGAAATGGGTATTTTGCCAAGATAAGACTAGTTATGGAATCGTGGGAACAAGCGCTAGAATATTTGTTTAGGGTGTGAGAAAATCGCAGCACAGGAACATGTAATAATAATCGAAAACGGAATTGATTAGCCATTGTAATGGGTTTTTGAGGGCATTTACCCAATCTCCGGTCTCCTGAGACTAGGAATGGTAGGAAAAATAAGAAAAACATAGTGGTGTGTAGATGAGAGTGTCCTTTTCCTACTGAGATAGTTTTGGCAGAGTTTGGCCAGTTAGTTCTAGAGATATTCAAGAAACCGTAGAGAAGGGTGTAATGTTTAACATGTCGCTATATAAGTTGTACAAAGACTAATGAATGTACTTTGTGTAGATTGTCTAGTAGCAGAGGTGTAAGTAAAGTGGTTTACTACTATCCAAAGAGCCTATGGTCATAGTGGATGTATGCAGATTCGGGCTTGACTACATTGTTACCATTACCCTGGATGTATCTAGATGGAGGGTTCACCATCATCCCTGGCTTATGCAGTTCTTTCCGAACAGCTTCATGGATCTGATGTAGCTGTAGTTCTATAATGAACCATCTGTTAATACTCTTGGGTTTATAAAAACGCTGGTTCACAGTGTTCTGTGCTTCACTATAGAGATAGATGGCTATTTCGATAGATGTTTGCGAGTACCTAGCTACCATTCTATGTGGGAGAGGTCTATAGTCCTTTATCGACAATGAAGGGGGAATTGGTGTAGTCCAGGACTTCCATCCTTTCATCTATTAATTGTTCTATGTGTTTTTCTACTCAGTCGTTTGTTTGCTGGGTTTTCTTATACCGCGCTGCATACTATGACCTGTACATACATGAATCCAGATTCATGTAGGACAGCGCGCTGGATCACTCACCCCACCTCCTGTCTCAACCCAATTTGACACCAAATGGATCGCCCAAGTAATTTTCAAATTGGTCTTCGCCATTGGCAAAGTCTCCCGGTTCAACCTTCGTGAACTTCACGATCAGCCTTCTTTGCTCAAACTGGTAACTACACGCCCTCCGTCCATTTACTATCACCGGGAACCTAGCTACCCAGTGATCGTGCCTTGGGGCGGATCATCCCTGTGTCAGTACTTCCCCAACTTCTGTTGCTTCCAAGCAATGCACCACAACATCATCACCGCCATGTACACTGCACTCAGCCCCCAGCAGTCCACCAAGTGCACTCAAGACACCCTCATCGGATTAGCCGTCGAGGGTCCCATCTCGACCTACTTTCAGGTAAACTGCACCAATTTCTTTCAACAGTGTGTGCCCAGCGTCAACCCATTGCTCACTCTTGAGGAGGCTGCCTACTTATGCACTGTGTCGGGGTACTTACGATTCTATTCACAGCCTGACGCCGCCGACCTCCTCAACGACCTCCTTGTCTGCATGGTGGTAGACGAGAACTTCGCCTACACCCTGCTCCTCAACCACCACCTCAACCCGCTTGCTATCCCTCACTGCCCTGTCTCCCATCTTGCCGAGTGCATTCACCAAGCCAACCTCATTTGCCAAGACCGCCTTGAGTTCAACAAGCTCTATGAGCCCTCCTCCATCCCGCCGACTCTCGAGCCCCTCCGTGCACTCGTACGCGCTTGCACAGCCACCCATCCACCCAAGCCCGGCAGCAGTGACACCAAGCCCCAGCTGGTGCAGGGATTTTAGGGAGCTCAGTGCTATACTATGTGCCCCAGGTACTATCGCTCATTTTTTTTCTTGATTCATTTCTTTGTACTACCATTAGCTACTTGTTTCCCCCCTTTCTTTGCTATGAATTTCTACAGCACGAATGCTCTTGCCACCACCCCACTGTCTTGCTACCATCTTGCTATCGTCTACATGCCCCTTACGCTACTATGCCCCTCCCAGTTAGCTATTGATATCGTTCCCTGCGACTAGCTCTTATTCACTACCAGTACACCATAGTCTACATATGTACAGCTGTAACCCCTCAGTACTAGTATCTACATAATGCCTTGGTAGACCCTTTGGGGTATTCTCAATCAACAAAAGGCCTACGAAAGCCTTAAGTACGAATGCACCCCACCATCTAAGTGCAAAGGCCATTAGGAAAGAAAGGTAATAAGTATTAAGCTATTTGTCTGCACTTGCCATGGCCAAGTAAGACCTAGTACTTAGTTACTACCAGACCATTAGGCATTGCCATTCCTAGTTCACAGTATTGCAAAATTCTAGTACCAAGTATTAGGCTCGAGTACTCATGAAAATTCAGCACGTCCCCACATAATCAGCGCTACATAACTACGTAGTCCTGATTAGCAAAACCTATTAGGAATCCTAATCCGCCATTAGCAAGGAACCCATTAGCATTCTATCTAAAGTACACTCAACTAGTCAAACTCGTTAAGATCATTTTAAAGGACCATTAGCACACAACCTAGACACTTTTGGCTACTTGATTACTAGCGAAATTTTGATATTCAATTAGCCAGTTCCTAGTACTAAAATCCTAAGCCGTCCTGTAAAAATCTCAAGTATTCACTAGTGAACATTAAGAACCCGAACACCACGAAATTTCTTACACACCATTAAGAATTTTTATTAGCTTCGAACCCAAGCTAATCAAGTCACTACATTTCATTACCCATTATCTACATGGAAGACACTAAATCAGAAGACTAGACCCAGAGTCTAAATCCACTACGGAAAATTACTAGTCTGGCAGCCCATTGTACTAAGTAGTCTAGTACTACTTAATTACCTTTTTAGAGGGAAAATCCGGGCTCTGACTGGACTCAAACCTGGGCATCTGCCACTAGCCCATCTATACATTGCTAGTAGTCATACTACACAACATCCATTAGGATTTTCCAAGCAACACAACATTTGTGCAACAATCCTAATAGTCACTGATCCACAAACACTAATCAAACTCTGACGGCTCACTACCTAGAATACTTACCTTAACTTCCCTAGACTATTAGCATCCTTGCTAGACAACATACTCAGCCCTACACCTTAGACCCCAGAAAAACCCTAATAGCCTATCTATCAGAATATTTCTACCACATGTATAATCCTATTAGCAGGTCCTCCTCACATGAACAGGGGATCCTAGAGCTAGCTATGAGCTCCACCAATGTACCCTATGATCAGCCAGAATGGGGTAGCTACTCAACTATGGAAAATGAAGACAGTTTCCAAGATTGGAGTACCTCTGAATTCGAAGAAGGAGACACTGTGTGGGAAATGACAGACCAGTTCGATTCAGACTCAGGAGATTCTCAGGCATCTCAGTGCTGGGTCTATCACTCCCAAGAGGATAGTAGAGATCAAACCCAAGATTCTGAACTAGAATATATAGTCTCCTGTACTGAGAATAAGCCAACACTACCCCAGGAAGTTCAAACCTACACAGCATACAAGCAAGTAGGTGTGAAAGTAAAACCAGTGGCTGCATTAGTCCCACCAGAGATACAAGTAACCCGTCAATTCCCACACGACCCGCTATTGTCTCTACCATACCTATCACCTAATCCACCACCATTCTCACCTACTGCTAAGCTCACTCGAGAAAGGCTAGATGAGATTAATGTCAATAGCTCTGGTTTCTTATGGCCTGAGGAAGTCAAGCTACTCGAACAAGTCCTGGAACTAAATCAAGAATCCCTAGCCTTTGAAGATGTAGATCGAGGCACCCTCAAAGAATCATACTTCTCTTCATATATCATTCCAACCAAGGAACACACCCCATGGGTGTTTAAGAATATTTCAATACCTCCAGGAATTTGCCAAGCAGTTATAGAAGTTCTCAAGCTAAAAATAGCTGCAGGAGTATATGAACACAGCCAATCTGCTTACCGATCCAGTGTTACACAAGAGGTCTGAGTTCAGGAGGGTCTGTTCTGCAACGAGTTCTTGAGACTGCGAGTTGCTAGGCAACGAGCTCTTGAGGCTTCTAGTCGCCGGCCTTAGTTCTCTAGGGAGTCTTCCCTAGAGGTTCTCTAAGGTTCAGGAGTTTAGAGAGGAGTCAAGTAAAAAGGTAAGATTGTGTAGCTCAAGTTAGGGTTTCCTATACTTGAGCTGTGAGACTAAATACATTGTACAAGTAACATGTGGTCTATGCATGTACTAGGGTTAAGGGGAAAGTGTCCATGCTTCTAACGCATGTAGATGGAGATAAGAGAACATGAGGCGGCAGTGTGGGCGATAAGGAAACATGAGGAGGAAGCATGGGTAAACAAAAAGGGGAAGAAAGATAGTTCATGATGGACACGAGGTAAAGGTGAGGATAAGAAGTGAGTAGGGGACTGTAACGAGGTCATTTACCGTAACATCCAGGTGGTTCTGTGTTGTTAAGAAAAATGGAAAGTTATGGATTGTTCACGACCTTCAGCCACTCAATCGAGTAACCATCCATGATGCTGGACTACCCCTGTTACGATTTGCCTAAACCCCTATTTCTTTTCCTCTACTCGTATCACGTGACCTTCCCAATCGGTTCAACCTGCGACATTTCCTCTTTTGTACAACAAAGCCAGTGACCCAAGGCAAAACCCTTGGGCTGTGCGTTTCCTTCATATTCCATAACATTCTGTCCAATAGCCATTTTCTCTCTACATGGTCTGTGCGCCGTTTCCCTTTGTATAAATACAGTAGCTACAGCTAGGTTGTACCTTAAGCTAAACCTACTCAATCAACTGCTTACTCTTGATCTCGAACTGTTTCTAAGGTTCCCACCTTAGAACCTCTCTTAGAACACTCCAAGTCCTCTATACCACAGAGGCCGATTGACCCAAGACAGCACAGCCTTATTGAAGGGCTTGGGATCGGAACGACAACTCAGACTTCCCCTTTGAGTTTACTCTTGTATTCCATACAAGCGTAACAACCCTCAATACTCGATGAATTTGTAGAACCATTTGCAGGAGCATAGTGCTACATGGTATTTGATCTGTTCTGGGGATTTGATGCCCGGAAATTACATCCCAGCAGTCAGGACCTAACTGCATTCTCCACTCCGGTTGGAGCTCTTCAAATCACCTCACTACCTACTGGATTTACAAATTCACCTGCTGAATTTCAGAATTGTATGACCTTTGTTCTACAAGACGAGATCTCACACAAGGCAAATATATTCATAGATGATCTACCCATCAAAGGACCACAAACTACCTACCCTGATGCAAATGGTAATCCAGAAACCATTCCAGAGAACCCAGGAATCAGGTGTTTTATTTGGGAACATGCCAATGATATTCACCGTATCATGCACCAAATTAAGGATGCTGGAGCCACATTCTCGGCACAAAAAATCCAGCTCTGTTGACCTGAGGTCCTAATAGTAGGACAATGATGCACCCCAGAGGGAAGGCTGCCCAACACAACCAAGGCAGACAAGATCTTGAATTGGCCTCCCCTGACTACTCCAAAGGAGGCTAGAGCCTTTCTTGGACTATGTGGGACAGTCCAGATCTGGATACCTGGGTACTCTGACCTGGCTCGTCCACTCACAGAACTCTGGAGGCAAGGGTATGATTTTATCTGGAATTACCAAAGGCAGGAAGCCTTCTAAGCTCTGAAAACTGCCATAGCTACAGCACCAGCCCTTTGGCCAATCGAGTATGATTCAGACAGCCCTGTTATTATTTCTGTAGATTCCAGTACTAAAGCTGCAGGAATTATTCTGTCACAACTAGATAAAGATGGAAAAGGAGACCAGCCAGGTATGGCTCCATTCCATTTAACGACGTGGTCTCTCGATATTCCCAACCCAAGTTAGAACTCTATGGGCTATATAGAGCTTTATGGCATTTCCGAATCTACATTATTGGTGTAAGAGTACTGCATGTAGAAGTAGATGTCAAATACATTAAGGAAATGCTCAATGAGCCTGACTTGCAGCCTAATAATACCCTTAATTGATGGATTCAAGGAATTTTGCTATTTGATTTTGTACTTATTCGTGTACCTGTGACACGGTTCAAAGGACCGGACGCACTCTCTTGATGAGAGCTAGGAGAAGGAGAAGAGATACCTTCAGAGAATAATGAGTGGCTAGATGAAATTGCATTATATGCATCCCCATTCAAAATCAACACACTATGACATCCTACCCTCATAATGGCTATGGTATTTCTTCCTTCCATGCAGGAACAGGCAAACAGGAAGAGATATTACACCAAGTCTATGAATACCTTACAACCTTGACTCCCCCATCATTCACTACAGAATCAGCCCACCGACAATTCTCTAGAAGGATATTACAGTACTTTGTAAAGGATGGCCATATGTACAAAAGAAGGCCAGGAGAGCCCCCAGTGCTAGTTATTCTGGATTATGACAAGCGACCCGAGCTCCTCAAGCAAGCACATGAGGAATTAGGACATTGTGGGGAACATCCTACATGGGACCATCTTTGCAGGTGCTTCCATTGGCCTCACCTCTATTCTGATGTTCGCCATCATGTCAAATCTTGCCATGAGTGTCAGATTCGAAGTACCAAAAAGATGCACATTCCCATCACCATCTCAGCTCCACCCACGATCTTCACAAAGACCTATATTGACATCATGCACATGTCCTTAGCTAAAGGAAACAAGTACATATTTTTAGCACGTGACGACCTATCATGATATGTAGAAGGATGAGCCTTACGATCAGCAACTGCCAAAGCTGTTACAAACTTTGTTCTGGAAGATATCATTTACCGATATGGGTATATCTCTCAGATTGTTACTGATAATGGTCCCGAATTCAAGGGAGCCCTTTCAGCATCACTAATTCAGCATGACATACAGTGACTCCAAAAACTATTGCAATGTTTTGCTGATTTTGCTTAATCACACCATAGCACTATGTACTGTGGGAATATCGCTTAGGTGTAAGAGAGTAATATGTAGCCCTGTTTCGTGGCTATCCATAGAGCCCTTGGTCATGTGATTTCATGAGATTCCCACGACGCTATAGCCAGAACAAGTAAGGGGTCTCATTGCAACAGTTTATGTACTGACATCACAAAACACCAAATCTTAGCTAAATTGATATGTCATGCCTTTTGTTTGGTCCTACAAACAAATATACACTTATAAATATCTCACCTGGGGCCAAATAAGCTCCCATGCATCTTTGTTTACTACTTCATCCATCATAAAATCTATCTCATTGACCAACCAAATTATACCCTTTCTCTGTTTGATTCTAGATGTAAACCAGATGTGTTCTATGGGGTTGGGGTCTGAAGACTGTGTAGGCCACTTCATAGTCCTAAACTCTTGCTTTTCAAGCCAGTTCTTGACTCTTTTACAGTTATACTTAGGGTTATTGTCCTACTAGAAGCTAATATTAGATGGATCAAAACCAACAAATACTAAGGTAAAGGTCCCCATCCATTGTACCATCAATCTTGAAAACATATCCTGCCCCTTTCTAAGTGATACACCCCCACACCATCACTAAAAACTTCACAGTCCCCTCCACAAGCCTATCACTAAGTCCCTTTTCAGGCTTTTCCAGACCAACCTCCTTCCACCTGACCCCAGGTAGTTAGTTTTGGTCTCATAAGACCATACCACCTGCCTTGACTCCTCAAAAGTCCAGTTCTTGTATACATAGGTGAGGTCTAGCTGTTTCCTATAATGTCTGGTAGAGAGAAATGGGCATTTTCACTTGACCACAGTCTTCACACCAGTCCTTTTCAAGTGCTGGTGGATAGTATTTGGGTGGAGTGGTTGGTTCATAACATCAAAGAGAGCTTTGGTCACTTGAACTGCATTCTGAGCTCTTCTACTGGTGATGAGATGCATAGTGTGGTAGACATTAGAGGGGGAGAACTTAGATGGACAGCCCCCAGTGGATTTCTCTAAGCTAGGATGGTGTTTGAAGCTGAGTTTAGAGATTGTAGAGACACTAAGATAAGTAGTGGAGGCAATAGAATAAACTAAATGTCCAAAATCAAGCAGAAAAAGGGTATGGTTTTGGTTGGTCAATAAAAGAGATTTTATGATGGATGGAGTAGTAAACAAAGATGCATGGGAGCTTATTTGGCCCCAGGTGAGATATTTATAAGTGTATATTTGTTTGTAGGACCAAACAAAAGGCATGACATATCAATTTAGCTAAGATTTGGTGTTTTGTGATGTCAGTACATAAACTGTTGCAATGAGACCCCTTACTTGTTCTGGCTATAGCGTCGTGGGAATCTCATGAAATCACATGACCAAGGGCTCTATGGATAGCCACGAAACAGGGCTACATATTACTCTCTTACACCTAAGCGATATTCCCACGGTACATAGTGCTATGGTGTGATTAAGCAAACTCAGCAAAACATTGCAACAGTTTTTGGAGTCACTGTACCTCAAATTACAATATCTCCCTATAACTTCCAGGCCAATGGAGTGGTGGAAAGAGGGCACTTCACTATAAGAGAGGCTCTCGTAAAAGCTTGTGAAGGAAATGTCAAGTTATGGCCAACAAAGTTAGACAAGCACTATTCGTAGACAATGTCACAACCAACCGTACCACTGGATTCTCTTCCTTCTACTTGCTTCATGGTGTTCACCTGGTGTTGCCCTTTGATCTAACTGAAGCAACCTTTCTACTAGAAGGATACCGGAGTGAAATGTCCACCATTGACTTATTAGCAATGAGAATCCGACAGCTGGAAAAACGACAAGAGGGCATTGACCAGGCTGCTCAGACCTTGAGAAATGCACATTTTGAATCCAAAGAACAATTTGAAAAGAAGTTCCAAAATCGGCTAATTCAGACAGAATACCAACCTGATGATCTGATTCTCGTGTGAAATTCACAAGTGGAAAAGGAACTGAACCGTAAAACCAAGCCAAGATATCTAGGACCCTTTAAGATTAATCGCCGGACTCAAGCTGGAGCATACATAATTGAAGAATTGGATGGAACTATCTCCCGACAAGGAATTGCTGCATTCAGAATCATTCCATATATATCTAGGTTCTCTCCAGAACTGGCTCAGTTAGCGCACATTCAGGAACAATCGGACCAGGACCTCGAAGAAACCAGGTCATTAGGAAACTCCACTGAATCTGCAACTGATTCAGACCAAAGCCATGAATAGCCTTGAGTTACTAGGACTATACCAAATGCATGCAGAATCATTATTAGCCAGTCAACAGAATTGGCAGCATACTCACCAAACACGTCAGCACCATCTGTTCGGAAGATCGCACTATTCAACTAACAGATCTCACACATGTCTGTTTGAAATGCATAGTCACCTAGAAACCAACTTTCAAACATCTAGTTGTTTTGACTGTATATATTACATAGAACGTGAACAGATCATTCATCAATACATGCTACGACTGGAATCTGGGGAGCTGTATTTTTGAGAGCTGAGATCACTGGCGGATTACCTTCAGCAAAGCCGGATAATCCTAACGCAGCAACTGCAGCGGTTAAGTAATGATCGATGGAGATCTCATCAGCCTTTTAGTACATGATCGGGGGTACTGTCATAATATATCGGTAACGTCAGGGACGACATGATCGGGCCATCTCTATCTTACAATATATAATTAAGCACCAAGGAACGGACTGATCTGGTTACCGTTAAAGCTAAAACTTTGAACTGAAATTAGCTGCGAAACGCTGCTGACCCTGTCATGCTAAAAACCCTATCAATAGTAATCAATTTGCCCATTAAGTATGCTAGCAACAAGAAAAGGGTCCAGTTGTGTTCATTAAAAGTACAAAACACTTAGCACATAGTGTACCTGTTCTATCCCCCCATTTCCACAGTCCACCAACCATTACCATACACTCATCACTCTAATTTTACCATGCCATGCCAGAAGCATCAAATCGTTCACGATGCCGCTAATGGCTCAGCCATTCTGGCTCGTATGGTCATATCTACTACATCCGGCATAACTGAACGTACCGGATACGCAATCGGATGTGAATCAGAAGCTCAGCTGTGCTTAGGACAGCTGGTGAGCATCTACGAAGTTGGATCGACTACTGGAACCACTGGGCACCTCTCCAGTGTCACTACCTATTGGCAGGACTGGCTGGACATTAAAATTACCCCATCCTGTCAACGCTACCACCAGCAACTAGTCCCACCCGCCATAATCTTGCATATCCCCCGCCATTGGGTGAGCCTCATCATCGTATTCGGCAATACCTTGCCACATCCCTATTCTCCCCCATACACCAACCACAACCTCCACTAGTCTACGAGGTCATTTACCTGTCCACAACACCCAACCCATGTCCTATTCTGGATCGCGATACTCTGGCTCAGCTGCTTGCTACTTACGGCTTTCTGTAACAAGCATTTTACATCCATACATACTCATTTTTTTTTACACCTGTCAGCACATTCTGTCATCTTGGACTTTTTCTTTGTTCCCGTACCCTATCCCCCCTTTTCTACTACCCTTATGGGCATTTTTTTAAGCACCTACCTATACTTCCTCCTCTCGCATTGTATACTATGTCTACAGAACATGTGGATCATATGGGGATAGTTGCTCATACTTCCCCTGAATATCAAGTCCGACGGTGGATCATGGGTAACATGTCCAAGCATCTTCTAGAATTGTACAGGGAGCATGCAGAGCATGATCATCCCCACCAAAGTAGGTTCTACCAAGTCGACATTGAATTGAACATGGATAGAGGCTACGAAGGCATGGTGAGAGTAACCTGGAATTGCTCTACCTGTTGGTTTGTATTCCGCCAGGCCTTGCATATTCGACATGAGCTATCACTCATTGAAAGGGAGTTGGATATTCTTAGTCCATTAGGATTACCTACTTCCCGACATCTCATTAACTCTGACATGACCGATATCTATCACTTCCCATTCCCCCCATTTCAGGAGACTGCCATCACTGAGGTGCTGAGTGAGTATACCAGTAGGGAAAACTCTCCACCTGAACCTCGTGCTCCACCAGGATCCCCAGCCAGTGATGTAACAGACCCAGCTCCTAATGGTCATCATGCTCGTCACCCTCTCCAGTAGTGTTTCAAAGTCCAGTCTAGGACTGAACAAAAGACTGACAACCCAACTGAACCGCAACTGTTTTGAACTGAACCTCAGTTGCAGGTTGCAGGGTGATTCAACTTATCCAGTTGCCAGTTGTCAGGTTTACTACATTTTGCCAAGACCGGTTAGAAACTGGTCGCAACCGGTCACCTCGCAAACTGGTTGCATCAAGGGGAGCCAAAAAAGATGTAGACAGACATGAATGCTATTGAAGTACTACATGGCGACAACCTCATCAATGTTACTGTCCCACTCGGCAAGCTCATTGTCCCACTTGAGAAGTTCTTGGAACTCATCTAAATATACCTCACCAACACTAGATGAATTCTGCTGGGCAACATCAACAATCTTGTCTTGCCATGCATGCTTCAACACTTGAAGCTGTTCGAACCTCTCCATGCCAAGACAGGATCGGCGATCTGTCGCAATCTCGGCTCCAGCTGAAAAAAGCCTCTCACATGGCACAGACGTGGCGGGGATCACACAAACGTCCTTTGCAATGCGGGAAAGGGTCAGATAGATGTTGGAGTGAACCTAGAATACTTTTAGATACAAGAATAGCAAGAAATATTTTTAAGAAAAGACGTACCACCCACCAGGCAACAATGTTGGTGTCCTTCGAGACATCTGTTGGGATATTGTCGAGGTAACGTCGTAATTCTGCTTTCCACCCGCTGCAGTCAACTCAGGATGATGTTCGCTCAATCAATTCCCGGTGGTGTCAGTCGTACTCAGACTCAAGCACCTGCTTGTCGTTATGCTTGGTTGGTGATATTGAAGCAGAGCGGCCATTGACATCCTTGGTAGGAGAAGCAGTGACGGCGCGTGACGAAGTGGTGGTGGTGGTGGTGTTGATGTCGTTCCAATACTCTTCCATTGTCCTTTCAACAACCTTCAATGCCTCGTTGTGCCAGTCTTTTGTGTTCGCATTACCAGCCTCACATTCCTTCCTTTGTTCTTTGGCACCACCCCAAGCCATTTCAATGTATGTAAGCTTGTAGTACGGGTGGAGAACTACATAGACTATTAGTTAGTAACTTAGTATGCACCGACAGAACTGTACAACTTACTGAGAGCAAGAATATAGACCGCTTTCTCATCAAACTTGT
Organism: Hydnomerulius pinastri MD-312; assembly: GCA_000827185.1. Taxonomy (NCBI): domain Eukaryota; kingdom Fungi; phylum Basidiomycota; class Agaricomycetes; order Boletales; genus Leucogyrophana; species Leucogyrophana pinastri. The sequence continues at coordinate 5,315 of KN839897.1, read as the reverse complement.
TGTAATACTTGCACAGCTTCTCAAGTGCACCGTCAAGAGCGTGCTTGTATAGCATATACTTCGGTTGTGCACGCTTCTCCTCCCACACTGTTTGAAGTTCCTCGAAAGTTGGGATCGCATGCCAGAGAGCCGGTTGGTTGCCATAGGAGAAAAGATGTTGTATACTGTTGGCATCAGAGACAATGGTCTGGGTATCATGGACACGTCCCCAGTCTGCAGGCTTGATCGTGAATGCAGTCCACGGTATGTGCTTGATGGGACGTCCAGGGCGCCGGATCGATGTGATTGGACCGAAAAGTTCGTCGGCAGAGCTTATAAATAGATTGATTGGCTGTATATCAAGTTAGTATTGCATCATATCCAATAAAACAATGTTTTAACTTACCATTCGTAACTCAAAAGACTGTGCCAACATCCCATCTGCTATTCCCCAGCAGATGTTGCTGTGTAATGGAATCTTTAGGGCAACCTTGACCCCACACTCCCTTTGAAGGCGCTCGAAATAGGCAATGCGCTGCCCCGAGGCTTGGATCTTGATGGTCAGCGTTCAAATAGCCGCAACGACGTCGAGGGAGTCACCAAGGACCCGGTTCTGTGGAAGGGTGGGGTCAAATTCCCAAATTGCAGTCGTGGTCTCAACGTGTGCAATCTTCGTGATGACGCTCATGAACTCCGTGATGCCAAGGTTGACCACGTGGGCCAGGCATGGTAAGCAGTGTTGTGTGGAATCAAAGGAGTAGATGCACTGGGAGTGGAGGGATTGTTCAATATACTCGCATGTAGTGTCATTGTTGCTCGTGTTGTCCACTGTAACACAGAAAAGCTAGAGATAGGTATTAGTATTGATAGAAAATTGGAGTAGGAACTTATAACTCACCTTGGAACCCTTTGTGCTGATCAGTCCAGTGCGCTTGCACAATGCAACAAAATAGCACCCCAAGTTCTCGCCATTGTGTGCACCAGCAATGCCTTTGAAGGCAATGACTTCAGTGCACAACGACCATGACTTGGGGCCTTCACTTTCAATCCAATGGGAAGTGATGCCCATGAACGACACTTTCGTCTGGTCTACAGACCAGAGGTCTGTTGTAGTCGAAATACGACCGGCATTTTCTCGCTAGAATTCCAGAGGTGAGTTAGTATACAAACAATAGGAAAAAAATGAAATAGTACCTGAATACATTGCTTCAGGGACTCCATGAACTTGACAAAGGCATTGTGAATGTAGTTAGTAACATCGTGAGTGGAGGGTAAGTCAGCCACTATTGTCTACGGACGCATGGCTACTAGGCAATTCCTAAACATAGCCTTGTTAGCCACGATTAGACTCTAGAATTAGGCACAAATTAGGCATGTTAATGTAATTTAATACTACAGCCACAATACACGCACCTGGTCATCACATACCACGAACTCAGCAACGGCTTGCAATATGCGCTCCCTTGAAAACTCCTTTGCCTTCAAGTTGACCTTCAGAAAAACTCCATCCAATCTCAGCTGACCCTCCTTCTCTCCCTTCCTTGCCTCAGCTCTTGCTCAGACAAGATCCCGAGGTACTGCATGGTGATTTTCTTGCAGGTTTTGTTCCGCACAACGCTCCTTGTACAAGTCATAATGGCTACAAATATGCTGACGACAAGACGAATTCGAGCTGACATGGAACGCCTTTCGTTTGCCGTACCGTTTGATGTACTTTTCATCCTCTCTGCACAACACTGGTAAGTGTTTTCATTCCTCAATCATTTTCGAATACTTACTTGCACACGTTGCACCAACGGCCTTTCAGCATCTCAGTTTTGCCATCAGAGTGGCAAAACTTGACAGTACAAATGTCTGAAAAGATGGTCAGTAAGTCTTCAGCACGACATTTCTTGGCTGGGCGTAGCCCAGGCAAGGATGTGGCAACATCATCACCAGTCAAATTCTAGAGCTAACATTAGTATTGCAGACTCGGATCACCCACCAATCAGCGCACCTCACTTCCACCATGATTATCGTCACTCATGGCGATGCTCGAAGCCTTCAATGATGTCACATCGACAGCCTCATCTTCCTCTTCCAAGACGTCAACTTCATCAAGCTCGGAGGCAATGGAACAATGGGAATGATGGGAAGCAGTGGAATGGGGACGAGAGGAGACGCTAGCAGGACGGGAGTGTCGTTTGGCTTTGATAGTGCATTTGTGCAGCACTGGTGAGTTAGCGCCGGTCTCTTCCTCTTCGTCAGCTGATGTTAACAATTCAGCGCTCTCCGAGTCTTCACTAGAAGTCTCTCGTCTCCGTTTTTGTGGCCTCCACTTTGGGCTCACCGTCTGCTTTGGAGTTTTCGGTGGGCGTGGCTTGGCTTTCTTTGGATGTTGAGGGCTCGATACAGCAGCCTTCTCAGTGGGTCAGCGAGCTCGCCCAGACTTTCGTACATCCTCAGGCATAATGGACAAGGCTTTTCACTGGTTATTTAGTTATTAGTCCACTTTTTAAACCCACTGCAGCATGTTATACACGTTGTACATAGGTTTCAAGTCAAGTAATCAAAATATGGTCTATCTGACTGGTCCTGACTGGTCCTGCAGAGTCCAGGACCAGTTTTATGAACAACGGGTCACAACCGACTGCAACTGTTCACGCAACTGGCAGCAACTGGTTGCCACCAGTTTCGGTTACAGTTGTGGACTTATTTAGAATTTCCGGGACCGGTTTAAGTCCGGTTTTGCCAAAAAAGGCAAAAAGACCGGACTTAACTGGACTTTAAAACACTACTCTCCAGGATATCCGTCATCGATTCAGTGAACTATGATCTAACAACCGAGGACAGTTGATTTAATCGTTCCCTGCGGATGACGTACATAAGTAGCGACTCATGTACAGTCATAGTCATATACAGTTGCAGTTGTAATATAGTCACAGTACGGCTAAAACAACTATCCATCTACTAAACCACACATAATAAATCATTGAGACACTATTAGATCTCATAATGAATGGTGCTAGTACTGTACCATGCCCCTGTACATCCCCTTATTTTTTTTACAATTTTAGCACCACCCATTCTCAAGATACGGCCTAATCTTTATTACACTACTATTGCACTAATAACTTTCAATACAAAGAAGTCTGCTTCTTGACATGCTAGCAGGACCCTGAGCAGTTCCTGGGTCAGGGTTAGTGTATGGAAGGTTCCTGGAAAATCCTGTGTGTTTCTACCCAGCAACGTACCAACATTACATTCCAACAGGTACATCTGGTGTAGTTGACAACTTGTTGCACTTGTCCCTGGAAACAAGGCTAATAATAGACAGATTCAGGTACATGGCTGAGTAATCAGGGGCTTTGATTACAAATGCTGAGAAATTGCTTATTAATCACTTAGAAATCAAGACACAGATTTGTAATCATCTACAGATACATCCCAGAATGGAATAACACAGGTAGTTCACAGCCTTTTGTTGCTATTTAAGGATGTGTAGTCCCTTAACACAGCCACAGTGTATTTAGTATAAATAGCAGCCCTTCTTGGCTGGCCAATAGAATGAGACAAGTTTTACCTTGGAATCAGAAACTTCACAACTGTGTGATCTAAGAAAGCAAGCTACAAGTCTCTACTGTGAGACTTTGCTTAACCAACCAGCAACCTAAGGACTATCTATCAGTTAGAAAGTCACCCTAGTACTGTCTAGGGACTCATATAGGGAAACCCAGCCTTGCTACGCTAAGTATTCTCTAGTCTCCATTAGAAAGCTAACCATCGTTCCTTTGTTTAAAGCAGTAGCCCAAGGCTACTAGCATCAGAAGTTGTCTGACCAGAGTCCATTAGGCTAACCTTACTAGTAGAATAGATATCATAGGATTACCTCCTCTCAAGAACAACTACGCTATTAGCCATACGAATAGGGAAGGAACTGTAGATGTATCGTTAATCATAGAGGTAGCATAGTATACTTTTCTTTTAAAAGGGTACTACTTCAAACCTACCTACAACAGACAGCGTTGTGAGTGGGCGGAGTCAAGGTCACATGATCTCTACATGCAGAATTTCGCAAAGTCCAACGACTACTAAGTATTGTTTACTATTAGCTAGTTAGACTACTATTTACTACACTAATACAATTAGTATAGTACTGCTGTGGATGGCTGTGGACAGCTGTTGGTGGCTGTCACAATCTGTGGTTACGAGACTGTGCTGTCGGACCCTGTGAGACCCTGTGAGAGCACCTGAACCCTGTGCCTGTGCTGTCAAGTGCTGTCAGTTTACCAAATGCTGTGACAAAAACAGGGTTTTACTGATGTCATTCCGGAGTTGCCCTATAGCCCGGAGGAGATCCACACTTAACACAATGAAAAAGAGTAACACAAGGGGTATCCATACACAAAAGAAGGTGAAAAGGAACAACTTGAAGGAGAAGGAGTCACATCCCTCCAGCATCCATCACCTCAAATTATTTGAGGGATTGTGGTCAGTGTGTCATTGGCAAATTAGGCAACTGGGTGGGCCTTGGACAAAAACACTCTTATTGTCCTTAGCACAACTTATTTGGTCTGAACAGTTGTTATTGAGTATCTAGGATCATTCTATGTACAAGGAACTACAACTGTTACTGCTATGACTTAATGATTTACTGAGATTTCCACCCACTAGACAAAGTTTTGGAGTGAGGTGCAGATTTCTTCAAAAGGCTGTGATTGGGACCCCGGGAACTGGTTGGGGGGGGGGGGGTGCCAGAAGGGGTAGGTGTTCAAAACTGGACAAATGCCCACCTCTTGGCAAACAGCTGTAAAAATTGCTTTTCTAAGCAAACCACATCAGTAATGACGACGTGGACTCAGAGCGTCCGCCATCCATGGTTCGACCCACCTGCGATGAAGCGCCGACTATCCTCTGTCGAAGAAGACCCCAGTCGTGGCGGGTGGTCTTCTCCTCGCTATCCACTATCCGAACCTCCCAACGACGGGCGACAAAAGAAACGGAAACTTAGTACGCTGGAACATGGTTTTGCACATCTGACGCTCAGCAACGCACCGCCGTCCACCTTATCTACCTCGCCATCGACCCACGACTTGGGTCCCAGCGTTGTAGATGTATCAGTAGCGCGTCCAGGGCCTCCTCATCCACCAGCGCCTGATACATACCATGTAGTCCTACCAAGCTCGGTCGAAGAGCCAACTTCGCCGACGCCTGAAATTGACATGGACATTGAGACTGACCGTAAGTCTTTATGTTTTCTTAAAGCCTGGACTCAGTTTCACAAGGCTACCATAGCATTCGCTACTAATACATACACCGCAACTTATCCAGCTGAAGAGCAAAAAGACCCCAAAGCC
>KN839896.1:66859-99449 GCA_000827185.1 Hydnomerulius pinastri MD-312 | reverse complement strand
CCAACAGAGTGGGGACCCGTTGTCCCAGCACTTTTGGCTACTCGGTGTGCTATCTTCGTCACTGGATTCTCGCCGGCTGACGTGGAGAGGGATATCCGTTCGCTTGATCAAGTCCCTGAAGTTGCAGGAGAGTTTGAGTGGGTTGTCACACCAGGGGAAAATCTTTTCGGAAGTGAAAAATGGGAAGTTGCTGATTTCGATCCAAGAGTGATGGTGAGGACAAATTGGGGTTTATGGGCTATAAGAGGAAAGGGTAGAGAAGTCAGGGAGGGTGGTCAGTTTAGCTTGTTCTAGAGGCTACCCATTTGGTAAAATACTCTGGAGTGGGGAGGGGCAATGTGTCCTAAGAAAGTGTGGGATTATATAAGCATAAAACATTGTGGACGAGACAACATTACTCTGGCAGTTGGTATATGAAATATAGGGGGTATGAGAGTAAAAAGAAAAGGTGATGTAGTGAAGAATAACCACTATAAAAGCTAGTTTGGAAACCCAATATTCAGAAGTTTGTGTGTTTGTGTAAGTTTGGAGAAGACAATGGAGGAGGATGCTGCCATCTGAGCTTAAACTGAGTTTGAAACTTTGCTGCTCCCGCTCTTGACCATGGATTATCAATGGACTGATTGCAATCACAAGCATATCTAGGCTGTCATCACTTCAATAGCTATCTTTCTCTCACACTGTATCATCCAGATCCACATGGACTGACAGTCAACACAACAGACCTCAGGGGTAGATAGAGCCTCTTGGTCCCCTGAAGAAGTGGAGGCACTCATCAGCTACTTAGTTGAGCATGTAAAGGAGGTGGGCAACAGAGCAAACTTCAAACTGCAGGTATGGACTAGTGCAACAATACGTATCACATCTCTCCTCCATGGCAGGAAACCCAAGATGTCCAAGATGGTGAAGGCAAAGTGGACTTCCAATGTGAGGACTGCATGATTGTGCAATCACATATTCCAGCACTGATATCTATGATCCATAGATCAGAAAAAAATTCTTGGAGATTGAGGCTTATGGAAACTCATCTGGTTTCAACTATGACAAGCACAGGGGCTGTGTCATGGAGGGCCCCAATGCAGAGAAGGTATTTGAAGATTATGCTGTGGTATGATTCCTATTCATCAAGATCAGCTTTGACCAATGGCTAACTGTCACCCAGAACCACCCAGCCATCTGCAAGTTCAAGAACACACCATAGCATCAGGAGAAATGGTTTTTGTCTTTTATCACTTCTTATGGCTTTATTTCACTTTTTGTTCAAAAAAGGCAAAAAAGACATCTAAGACATCTAAGACAAGGTCCCCTTAAAAAAGGTGAAAAATGCAACAAATAATTGCCTATGGTGATAAAAAGCTGGGTATAGGAGAGGTACACCAAAACATATTCTCTTAAAGTTCTGTCAATACAATTACAAGTATAACATAGACAAAGTGGTTGGGCTGAAGAAAAGCTAAAAAATAATGTAAATTATAAGATCCAAAAATTGCCAGCTCAGTGGGTTGAACTCACAGCTCTGAAATATTGGCTTATATAAGCTTACTAATACTTAATGCATGCATACTTTAACCACTGCACTATAAAACCTATAATAATATAGCTAGTGACTGGTATATATAGAGTATCCATTGGGACTTAGAGAAATTTCACTCATGTTCAATAAATCTCAACAAGTTTTTCAAACAAGTTTTGCTTGAATGTATAGCAGTTTCTCCACTTCATATTACTTGTGTTGTGTTAGTGCTTCTCTTTATAATGCTATGTTTGCTTTGTCCAGGGAAATCTTTTGAGAGTGTAAAAAAGTTTAAAAGATGAAACAAGGTGAAAAAAAATGAAAAAAAGGTGAAAAAAGGTATAAAAAAAAAGCAAACTCATTGGGGTTTGCCAGCTGTGCCATCAATGTCATAATAGCTTTAGATGTCTTAGATGACCATCTTGATTTTTGCATGAAACAAGTTTTAAAAACATGGTTTTCACTTGTTTTTGACAAGAGTAAGCCATGTGGTAACATGTGGCTATAGTTGACCATAATTTGCCATAGTTGCAAAAAAGACTAGATAGTTGCTATGATAAATTTATACAATCTGAAAATAAATTTTAAGCCATGTTTGAGTTTGTCTTTTTGCATAAAAGGACATATAAAGCCCTTTTTCCTGGTGTATATGTACTACACAAAGCTGTGAAAGATCATGCCAGCTGGTACAGCCTATAGGAACAATGCCTTCACCCCAAGCACTGCTGTCCTTACCGATTCTCAAGATGGTGCCAGTGATGAACCAAAAGATGCCCAGCCTGAGGAGCCCCCAGATGGTGGCAATTTGGCACACATCACCAACTCCCTCCATCAGCAACCCTGCAAGTTTTCTGAATTTCTGATCTGGCTTCTGAGATTCTGAATTCACTCAGTATAGCAGTTGGTCAGGCCTTTAGGCCTCCAGTTTATTCCACAATAGTGTGGTGGATATTAGAGGGGGAGAGCTTAAATAGACAGCCACCAATGGACTTCTCTAAGCTGGGATGGTGTTTGGAGCTGAGTCTAGAGATGGTAAAGACAGTATAACCAGTAGTAGAGGCAATACAATAAACAGAATGTCCAAAATCAAGCAGAGAAAAGGTATGATTTGATTGGTCAATGGAAAAGATCTTCTAATGGATGGAGTAGTAAACAAAGATACATGGGAGCTTATTTGGCCTTAGGTGAGATATTTATAAGTGTATCTTTGTTTGTGGGACCAAACAAAAAACATGACATATTAATTTAGCTAACATTTGATGTTTTGTGATGTCAGTACATAAACTGTTGTAATGAGACCCCTTACTTGTTCTGGCTACAGCTTCATGGGAACGATATCAAATCACATAAACCAGGGCTTTATGGATAGCCACAAAGCAGGGCTACAGATCACTCCCCTACATCTAAGCAATATTCTCACAGTACACAGTGCTATTGTGTGATTAAGCGAAAACAGCAAAATATTGCAACAGTTTTTGAAGTCACTGTATTTGCAGGAACACAGTAGCAATCTACCTATGGGTGTGAAGAACTTATGCTTTGAAATGCAAAGCATGTGCATGGCTGCAGCATGTGGGGAACCCACTCCTCTCATCATTTCAAATGATGATTTTTAGTACACTATGTTCATACCAGTTTCTTCCCCCACTTTCCATGTCTGTTGCTGTACCTTACATATGTACTTTAGCTTTGAATGAAGTTGTTTTGTGTGTGACTTTGGTGTGATACATTGTTGTTTTGAAGCACTACTCAACAGCCATCCCATCCTCCAAGCTGTTCCCCTCATTCTCCTCATTCTCCAAGTCCATTTCCTTATAGTATGCATCACTATCAGACAAGACACTGTCAGCATCCTGATACCTTCCCTCATGAAGAATGCATTGGTAATTGTCCCACATAGCTTGCACAATACAATCCCAAAAAGCCTTTGTGCCCTCATCTCTTGGTGCACCAAGGGTCAGAGAGGTAACCAGCCTTGATGTCACAAAGGAGAGAAGGATGCAATGTGATGGAGAGGATAATGGAGACAATGGAGAGGGGAGGGGCCTGAAGTCTTGAGAATGTAAGGGAAGAAGGGAAATAGAAGGGGGCAGTGAATTTGAAGGAGAGGGCGGTGATAACGGTGTTTTGGATGATGGTATTTTGGATGATGGTACTTTGGATGTATGGTATCTATGATGTAATTCTAGGGAAGAGGTATCATATGATGGTGTGTTTCTTTGGTTTGATGAGGAGATGAAAGAGGAAAGAGAAGGAAGAGAAGAGATAGAAGAGATAGGAGAAGGGCAGGTTCAGCAGATAGACGGGAGAGTGTGTCAGCAACAGTGTTATCTTCACCTTTGACATAGATGATGGAAAAATCATATTGTGTGAGGAATTCTTGCCAGCATGCTTGACAATGGGAGAGGTCCTTCTGTGTCATGAAGGACTCAAGTGTGGAGTGATCTGTGTAAACCAGGAAATGTGTTCCCAATCACTCCACTTGCTACTTCTTTAAAGCCCTAACTATAGCCAAAAGTTCCTTTTTGTGTGTCGGGTAGTCGAGCAATGGACCATGTAGTTGAACAGAATTATAAGCAATGGGGCAAGCAAGTTCCCAAGAGGGGTTGAAGCTGAGGACAGCTCTGGTTCTCCAGTCACTAGCATTGCATGTTACATAGATGTTGTTGTTGCTAGGATTCTCGTGGTTGGTGGTGGTGAGGCAAGAGTGGCCAACAACATGGACTTGATGGCATTGAAGGCAAGCTGATGAATATCAGTCCAGCAGGGTCAATAGAGCTCTGCCTCTTTAGTGGTCAGAGGTGTTAGGATCCTGGTTTGATCAGCAAGTTCAGGAAGGAAGGCCACTAGGTAGCAGACAAGGCCCAGGTAGGCACAAACATCCCTAGTCTTTGAGGGCTTGGGCCATTCAAGAATACATTGGACCTTGGAAAGGTGAGCCTCAATGTCATGCACAGAGATGTGGTGGCCAAGGAAATCAAGCTCAGTACAGAAGAGTGGGGTCTTCTTTGGCAAGCAGAAGAGTGACACAGTGCAAAGTGCCTTGAGCATGGTTTCAATGTTCTCAATGTGCTCAGCCATAGTCTGAGACCAAATGTCATATCCTGTACTGCCAAGTCCAACTCCGGACCAACTCCGACCCCAATACCGATCTCTGCCCCTCGCGCTCCAACTCCAGGCTACTCCGTCCATCTCTGGACTTTGATCCTAATTGGTTCCAACCCTTTCATGCTCTCCATTACATTCTGACTAATCTCCATTCCTGTACCTACTTACCATATGACTCCTCCATTCCATGATATCATCTCCATTCTGTCCTGACACTGCTTCCAAACTTTTTTATTGTTTTATTGTCTTTCGTATCTCCACCCTCTCCACCTCTACATGCTCCGCAGCCTCCGTAGTACTTACTCTGTATATAGTTAACTCCCATCCTCTGTATATAAGACCCTAGTACAACTCCTGTAAAACCTCAGTTCGAATATCAATTCAAGTTACTCCTCTACTCTTGCCCGATCCTTTCTGATGCTAGTCATCTACTCTGACCCTCTGACCCTCTGCTAAATCTTTGGACTGAACTCGTGCAAGGGTGCAGCACATATGCTGAAGCTGCAGTCCATTCCATCTCTGCTAAACTCCGGACTTTTTGTCTCCATCCTGGAGTTGCCCTATAGCCCAGGGGAGATCTGGACTTAACACCAAACAATGATATCATTAAGATAAATGTAACAGATTTTACCAATGAGTGGGCATAGTGCTTTGAACATACGGTGCTGATGAGTTGCTGGAGCATTTTGGCCACCCTGCAGCATGACTGTCCACTCGTAGAGTCCCTTGGGGGTGAGGACCACAGTAAGATGGGTATCATCAGGGTGAATTTTCATCTGAAAGAAGGAATTAGACATGTCCATTTTGCCCCAGATACAACCCTTTGTACAGTTGCAAAGAATATCTTTGATGCAGGGTAAGGGGTGGTTGGTGGGAATCGTGTTTTCATTGAGGAGTTGTTTGCCCAATAAGGATCAGCAGTGGGGTCTTTCTTGGGGATGAGGAAGGTGGGTGATGCATGTGTGCTAGAGCATGGTTTCAAGTGTCCAGTAGCAATATGCTGGTTGAGTAACACTTCTCATGCTTCCTTATACTTTCAAGGGCAGCTATAAGAACAACACTGGATGATTTTGCTAGGGTTTTTTAAGCGAATACAGTGGTAGACTGTGTCAGGGAGAGTATCATAATGAGGAATATCAGAGGGAAAGCAGTCAGTATAGTGTTGAGGTGTTGCAAGTAGTTGTCCCCATTGGATTCAATGAAGGCAAGTTGGTTGATCTGAGTATAGAGGGCAGGAATGACCTTAGGAATCTTGATGAGTTCACATGTTGCATCAATGATTTCCTCAAGTCCAGGGAGGATAGCTTTGAGTTCCACAACCACATCATACTTCAACTATGCAAGTGCAGGACCCTAAATGCAGAACTAGATGGAAACCATGATCAATTAATGTATTTACGTGAACAGGTGAAGAAGATGAGGAACCATCAAGAAGGCAGTTACATGTAAAATGTTTGGTTTCAAGGGGGGCAACACACCTATCCTCTGAATTGAATTCAGCATCAAACACACAGGAAGGGATACAGCAGCAGCAATGGGTTCCTTTTTGGTCTGTGTTGATTTGGCAGTGGATGAGGCATCAGGGGTGCTGTCAGGGCAGTCACAAGCTCAGTGTTCAATGAAGAATTTCCTGCATTTGAAAAAACCAAAGAACTTGGATAGTAAGTCGCATTCGGCTCAAGTGAGAGGTGGAAGATGACCAGAGGTCCTAGAAAAGGGAGTCTTGGAGTTGGAGTTGGTATAGGTGTTGTGTTTTGAAGAGGTCAATAAAAGGCCAGTCCTGGACTTTCCATTGTTGTAGATGGCATCTTCAGCTACTTGCTTTTGATGTGTCAATAATTTGCAATGCTTGTTGTCCAATTTTTGGACTGTTTCAATCCATTGTTTAAGGGAGAGCATGTTGGCAAGTTGTTCATGGAGGACATCAGTGGCAAGGTTGTTGTTGAGGTTTGCCTTGAGTTGGCTACAGATGAGAATGTCAAAGAGATGTGCAGGGTTTCCAAAGAGGATAGCATTGTTGTTCTGTAATTCAATAGCTCAATCATAGAAGACTTGATTGCCTTGCTGGGATCTGAGGAGTTTCTTGCAGATCTTGACTGCCCAGTGGGTTTCGAGTCAGGCAGCACGGAAGGCAGTAAGGTATTCATTGAATGTGCCCATGTTGAGAGTGGCACTCTCAGTGCGGTAACAGTTCAGTACTTGGGGATCAAGCATCCTGAAGGTGATCATTTGGACTTGTTCATTATTGGGGATTTCTTATGAAGAAAATAAACCTTACACGTTTGGGAGGTTTAGTGGGTGCACTCTGTTCTATAGTTGCCAATTTCGACATATTGTGGATATATGCACGTGAATATGATGTAAGTGAGGAGTCAGATGAAGAATAGGAGGAAGCCGGAGATGGTGTGCATGTTGGTATGTGGTTCTGAGGTCCCTCTGATGGAGGTAGTGGTGGTTCATTTGGATTCCCCTGTTGTGCTTGGGCATATGTGGTGAGGGGAAGACATATAGAAGGTTGATTCTGTCAAGAAGACAGTTTGGTGAGTCAGTGAAGACTGGTGAGTTTGCAGGATTGATAGAACAGGAGGTAACGAGTGGGCAGGAACAGATTGAGTTCAGATTACAGGTCAGGTGTCAGGAAAACAGGTCAGGTTTAGGTTGGACGTCTTTACTGATGTTAAAAAAAGTGGAAGTCACTTGGGAGTGACTACACTCAGATTGAAACCAGGTAACAGGATAAAGACATGTGATTTATGAGTGTCATAACAATTACAGGTGGGGGTCATAAGATAAGATGAATAGACAATTAACAGAAACAAGTCCAACATAGATCATGTGAGAACATTAATCAAAATATGAAATAATGGAAACAAAATAAAGATGGAAGTAGATAAGCCAGAAGGTTAGAGAGTGAGTGAGAGAGGAAAGTAATAAGTAGTAAGCATAGGCTTACAGGATGCTCTGGAGCAGGAACCCAGCATCCACTAGAAAGTACTTGCCATCAGGGATATACAAGTCCTTCTCACATGTATCCTGATAAATGCATGCACCAGTAGCAGATCCCTCCCATCTGGTGAGTACATAGATGATTTTAAGATCAAAATCACAAGCAAAAGGCAATTTTGTGAAACAAAACCCTTGTGATTGTGGAAGGTGCCTTAATCTTTTGCCAATGTTGCAGTGTGGATGTGGCTGCCATCCAAGGCACTTATAGCATCTTTAAAAATGGGCCAGAACCTTGGATTATTGTGGATCTTGTTATGAATGTACATATTTTATTTAAACTTTTACTTTACTCAGTCTCAAACTCATGACTTCATACTTTAACTTTTATTTTCTTTTGATCACATGACTCCTATGCATATGACCCATTATGTGACCCTACATCTCATGTGTTTATCTACTATCTATACACATGTACTCCTCTGTACCCTTGCACAGCCGCTTTATATCTATAACAAATAGTGTATTTACCTACTGCCTCACTACCTACACATGTACATTCACAGCTTGGTCTGTGCATGAGTAGTCAATAGTATAAATCCTTAAATGCATCCACCCAGAGAACTCAGTCTAGTTCTCTTGGGGTTCATTGTCCTAAATTCTAGCAATTTCTCTCTTAAGGTTGAACTCTAGTGTTGTAGACTTGAACCCACTCATATATAGTTTAGGGTCACTTCAGATCTTGGTATGGATCTTGTCATGAGGGGGCATCTGAATGTAGGTCATGTAGAATGGTGCAAATGAAAAGATAATGACCATTTTCTGGAAATATCTGCATTAATGTGAGTGTTGATTTAGTAGGACAACCGGGTCATTAATAAGTACCATGATATTGTCTTGTTTGAGTGCTGAAAGCGTTCCCCAACATGCCTGATTGTCAAGCCAGTAATGCTGGTGTACAGAAAGATGGTGAGCTGCTCTTCAAGGGACACAAATTTGAAGTTAGAATGGCTGAGCTGCTGGAGTTGGGAAACAAGCTCTGCAAGCACATGTCCATGCATCCCCAACTCACACCAAATGTGCTCTGGATGGCCAACAAGGAGATCTATCACCCATGCTTCCTCAGAAAGGGCCAAGGTATGGTAGGGTTCTGGTTGCTTTCTTAGTACTGGGGAGGGTTCCAAGAGAGCTGCTGTAGCCTAAAGAATGATACTGACAAGTACAGTGGCAAATTGCCACAGGTGTTGCTGTATGTCCAAGCACTGAGGATTCATGATTGATAGAAGTGTTGTGCAACAAGCCAGACTGGTGTGGGCACATATGTATTATCTCTGCACATTTCTGATAAGATCTTGTTTTTGGCAATGACTTCATGGCATGATTCAAGCTCAGACAGCAGCATCCTCCTCCAGCATCTAAACTGGCTCTAAGGATATAAGAATGTTAAAGGAAGTGTAAAATCAATTGACTTTAAAAACTGTTTCAATGTTTTGCTGTTTTTGCTTACACCTGAGGCAAGGATAAATCAGCAGAGATAACATATTAGAAACCAACTGATAAACAGATTGTGCTTGGGTTTCAAGAAATGTAGTAGTATCAGATTTATGAAAATATCCAAAATATATCCATGGGCACTTGAAAAAGACTGGTATAAAGGCTGTGGTTAAGTGAAAATACCAATTTCTCTCTATTGGACATCATGTGTTGGAAAAAATAAAACCCCATTATAATGGACAAGTATTACAAGGGAGGTGACAATGCCAATTACAATCTGTGTGATGGCAACCAATCAGGTTATTCTTGTTATCATCAACTATTTCACCAAAGACCTTATTTAATCGGTCATTCCTCAACAATCAGTCATTAAATAACCCTGTCAAGATGTTGAAATACCACGAAACCTCTGCAATCTTTTGTTTCTGATGGAAATGTAACCGTTCCTGGAGAACAATGAGATTCATTAAACAAGAACAAGGAGGCTGTTCTAAGGGGAACAATAGAACTTGTTCTGTGAAATTAAGGTACACCAAACCTATGCAGAACCATGGGATTCCCCTCTGAAAGAACAAGGCAACCCATTTGAAGAGAACAATGGAATTCATTTCAACGAGAAAACAAGGGAGACTAATCTAGTGAACAATGGTTGCCATCATGTACCCCTTCATTTCATTTGGAGAACAATAGCCATCAGAGAGAGATTAAGGAACAGTAGTAACTGATGTGAAACCTGTACACAAAGCTACACTTTCATATCTGTATACCTTGATACTGACCTGATCTAACCATAAATAGAGTGTTTCCAAAGTAGGAACATAGCCGCTTGTATATAGTATATAAGGAGGCCATTGTAGGGCTCTCCTCATCTGATTTTCCCCCAATAAATCACCCACTAAGTGATCCTCTCACAAATCAGTCCCTGTGTTTGACCTCACACAGTCAAACCCTTGTAAAAGTTCATTCCCTCTGTGTGATTGTAAGACTAAGACTATAGGAGACTACTGAAAATAGTCTTGTAGCTGTTCTAAGCAAGAGATAGACTATTCTGACACCCCCTCTGAAAGAAAGTCACTATGAAGGACTACACTCAAGTTGCTAAGTACACCATAAGGCTAGCTGTTTTGCTGATTGATTAGCCAATGTAGCGCTAAGATCAGAAGAGTTCTGATAGTTAGGCAGGCAATAGAGGATCCAAGTGAAGCTAGCAGATGGAGGAACAAAGTCTTTCTATAAGAACATTGGGTACTTGGGTAGGTCTAAGCTACTGAATCTATACTCTAGTCATTGATTGTTTCTACACAGTAACCCACCCAACAAACACCACATTATTAGTCTCTTAAAATAAGATCTATCTTGTGAACGAGATGCTGACTGTGGCTTGATAGTGATTTTGTTTTGGATATTCTTTTATAGGTATTCATTCAATCTCTGTCTAAGAAGAGACAGCAGTTCTTTGGCTCATATCAGTTCTGCTCATCATTGTCTTCACCATGGCTGCAACTGCCCCTTCAAGCCCCTACCCCACTCCCATCTGATCTGTTCTTCAGTGCACAGTTCTTTGTGTGGTTATTGTTTGGTACCTCCTCACTTGTCTCACCCATCTTCTCACCCTCACCCTCACCCATCTCCTTGCCCTTGCCTTCGCCCACCTCCAAGTCCTTGCCCTTGCCCTCACTCACCTCCAAGTCCTCGCCCTTGCCCATCTCCAAGTCCTCACCCTTACCACTGTTCTGCATGCCATCGCCCTCAATAGCATGCAGCATTTTGTTTAGTTGTGTGGACTGGCTGGGTTTGATTTGGCACAGGACCACAAGTGAGGGCATTTGGGTGAGGCAGGCTGCACATTTCTCCAACACTTTCCCTTGTCCCATCAACTTGTCAGCACCCTCTCCTCCCCCTCCTCCATATACCTTGTTTTTTCCTGCTTCTTTCCCTTGGTGCCCCTCTCACCGGTGGGCTGTATGAAAACACTGAATTCTGCTGCATTTGATCATACCGTCACCTTCTCTTGCTGAATAGCATTCCTCAATGTAGTCACCTTTCCATTCCCTGCCCTTCCACCCTTATCCATCTTGCCGCTGCCATTTTTTGATTGTTTCTTCACCAACTAGTTCTCAACCTCTTCTGCCTTCTCCTTCTCCTTCTCCGATGTCATCTACATTCATATCATTGCCTACATCATCCCCTCCTCCTTTGTCTCCAACATCCCCAGCTCTATCATTTCTGCCTATACCCTTCCCACCACTAACACTGTTTCCTCCATGGTTGACCTTGTTGGATTTGTTTGCACTGCCCTCATTATTGTTGTCCTTGCTGTTGACCCTCTGTCCAGCCCCTTTGCCTCATGCTCAAGGTCCATTGGCTGTCAAGCCATTTATTTTAGTCAATTGCTGCTTTGCCATCATTGGCCAATCAGGTACATACCAGATTTTGCAGTTGGCTTACTCTTGGCCAGCAGTTGTTGACTTCCCACATGGCTTCTTTGAGACTCCAGAACTGGGTGGTTCATGGGCATTGGCCCTCTTAGTCTGTTGTGAGGTAAGCAACTTTTCCTTGAGTGCAGTAACCTGTCTGACAGTTGCAAGCTGTTGCTTCTGTAGGCCCACCTTTGTTACTCCCTTCTTTGACCCCTCTGGCTCCTCTTCTGGCTCATCACTGAGGTTGGTATATCCAGGGTGGGCCACTTTATTCTGTGAGCGAGTAGAGACCATTGGCTGACCTGTACATCAGAAGTTGAGTAGTAGGAACAGGAAGTCTTGTGAAGTGGTCAAGTGACGTGTTGTGAGACAAACAAGTTGTGCATGACCAAAACAACACTTGGTTGTGTGTGTGTGGCTTGCCTGATGGCTACATAATTTAGATGAGCAGCCCAAGTACTTTACAAGCCTTACTAGTAGCTGCAAAATTTATCCACATAGTACCTGGGGATGGCTTTGACATTCAAGCCTCAACAGTTCTACTGTGCTGATCCTATTGCACCATCCTGCAAGAAGGGTTTTGTGTCTTGAGCAGCCTTTGTTCGACACAAATATGCAGTCCATGTTGCTTTTCTAAGGAAGTCTCAGCCTTGCCAGCATCCTTATAGAGCCCAAGCCTGCCAGCAGAGTCCTGACCCTGACCTGGAGTCCAATTCCAATATGTCTGATGCACCAAATATCAACCAGGGAAATGAACCTTCAAGGGGTTCCTACTATATAGTACATCCAGTCTTGGATGGTGAGAGCTTGAACCATGTTATGCCTATATTGTGACTGATGACCATCATTGGTTAGGTACTCCCTGTGATGTTGATGGCCATGATCTATCACCAGATGCTGGCCCTCCTTCTCTCCCCCATCCAAGAGCTGGTAGTCCATGGTATCCATTTAGTGACCAAGCTCACTTTGAGCTTGCAGATTTTATTGTTTTGCTGTAATGAGATACCTGGATTATAGGTGGATGACCTGATGTGGATTCTGGCTGCACTCAATGAGAGGGGGACTCCACCATTTGCCAACTCAAGTGATCTGTATCAGTCTATTGATCAGATTGATGAGGCAAAGACTTGGCATTCCCTGTCATTATGTCATGCTGATGGCTTGTGCTCCATGATGCTAAACACCTTGTTCAGGAGTAGATTTCATGCCCAGAACATTTTATGACTGGAAATTGGACCTGGGAGCAGTGTGTAAGTGATATCCACTATTCTAATATTATAGATATACTTTCTGAATTAAGATATAGAACAAACTTTCAACAGATGAAGACAACCATGGAGCTACTTTTGTTCCTGTCATTCTTGGAAGTGACAAGACCACTGTCTCCATTGCTACTGGCAACAATGAGTACTGGCCTCTTTATATTTCAACTGGAAATGTGCACACTAGTGCAAGGCATGCACATGGACAGGCTGTCAGCTTACTTGGGTTTTTAGCCATTCCTAAAAGTAGGTGCAAATCATCCAATTAGTACTTTTTATTGAGTTATCATCTAGCTGATCAAGAGTTTGAAAATAATGCCAAGTTCCGTAAATTCTGACATCATCTGTTTCTGTTAAGTCCAGATCGCCTCCAGGCTATAGGGCAACTCTGGGATGGAGACAAGAAGTCCAGGACAAGGACAAGAAGTCCAGAGTTTAGAGGAGACGGAATGGACTGTGGCTTCAGTGTATGTGCTGTGCCCTTGCACGAGTTCAGTCCAAAGATTTAGCGGAGGGTCAGAGGGTCAGAGTAGATGACTAGCATCAGAAAGGATCAGGCAGGAGTAGAGGAGTAACTTGAATTGATATTCAAACTGAGGTTTTACAGGAGTTGTACTAGGGTCTTATATAAGGAGGACGGGAGTTAACTATATATGGAGTAAGTACTGTGGAGGCTGTGGAGCATATGGAGGTGGAGAGGGCGGAGATACGAAAGACAATAACAGGAATGGAGATTAGTTAGAATGTAATGGAGAGCATGAAAGGGTTGAAACTGATTAGGATCAAAGTCCAGAGATGGATGGAGTAGCCCAGAGTTGGGGTGTGAGAGGTGGAGATTGGTATTGGAGTTGGAGTTGGTCTGGAGTTGGGCTTGGCGGTATGGAATATGACAGTATCCCCCTCTTAGGCCTGAACCCCTGAAGGCCGTAAGGAGATGACAATGGTCTGGTGGATTCCGGAGTTTGGAGCAGAGCATGAATCCTGGAAATAAGAGTTCTGTGGGTTCCAGCTAATTTCGCTAAGTTTCTTCTTTTTGATCTATCATGTCCACCTCCAACAACACCAACAAAGGAAAGTCCATGCCCCCCATCAATGACCTCATGCGGTGGACAGACGTGGCCCTGGCGGAGAACAACTCCGATGACAAGGTGCTCACCACCAGAAAATTCCAAGAGTGTCAGCAACGCAGAGCGGAGAAGAAGCAGAAGGAGGAGCAGAAGAAGGCGGAAGAGGAGTGGAAGCGTGCGGAGGAGGCAAAGAAAGTGGAGGAGGCCAGGAAGGTGGTGGAAGTGAAGAAGGTGGAGGAGGTGTGGAAGGCAGCAGAGGCCAAGAAGGCCACAGCATTGGCAAGGGGCGCATTGACTGCAGGCGGAGGAGTGAAGTGTGAGGGGTGCAAGTCTGACTGTACCATGGAGATGCCTGGTGGTAGCAAGGCCACCACAGGCAGAAGATGGGGTACGTGTACCCCGAAGTGGAGAAAAAGGAGCGCCGGAGGAAATGGGAGGAGCCCACATCGCCACGGAGCGGCTCTAATAGAAAACAGACATGGGTTTGGAGTCCAGAGGTGGAGGACGATGAGGAAGAAGAGGACAAGGATGCCCTCCAACTCATTGCAAGGGTCATCGATGGCCTTATGCAGGAGTTGAAGGAGATGTGGTGGGAGTACTGGAAGCAGGGAAAATGGGTGGTCACTGCCATCGACGACCTCCAGCATAAGCTGGATCTGGAGTACGTGGCGGGACCAGAGGAGGAGTCAGATCCAGAGGTGCTCAAGGAGGAGATGGCAGAGGCCTCGGTGGAGTTGGGGGAGCTGAGGAAAGAGGCAGAGGTGGTAGTGGAGGAGCTGGAGGATGAGGGGAGTGATGATGATAAGGTGTAGATTTTTTATTTTTTTATTTTTTATTTTTAAATCAGGATCTTGATTGAATAAGAGGAAATCGGAGTAATGTGGAGTTAAGGCTCAGAGTAAGGTCCAGGCTTGTCAGGGTAGCAAGAGTGGAAATTTTCGACAAGTTCTGATGTGTGTCCAAGTTCCGTAGTGAGTGACCACGAGGTTTCCTCATCAGTGCCTTCATATCCAGCCCAATGCACCAAGTATAGGGGTTGGCAATGTGGCCGTCACCGGTCGATTTTAGAGTCTAGGATCCTGGAGATTTTGAATTCCAGTTCTCCATTGACTTTGACCGCTGGAGGCGGAGGTTGGATGTGATTAGGGATTGTGTTCGGAGCAGAGGGTTTGAGTTGAGAAACATGGAAGATGGGATGGATGGAGCACATAGAGTCAGGGATACTGCAGGTGGTCAAACATTACCCATTTTATATAGATATAAATGCCATTTTTATTTATTTGTAATGTCCTGAGCTTTTACCTTACTTATATCACTAGAACAACACACAGTTTTTGTTCTATCAAGTGATCTCAGGCTACAAAGCTACCACCAACCCTTATACAGAGAGCTTGCATTTGTTATGTATAGTTTCATGTGCCCATGTAGCAAGTTCCTTGCAGTGGGTAGCCCAGACTGGGTTATCTGCACTCTCCCACTAGGCTGCCCTAATCATGACCTCCACATCTTCCACTTTCATTGGAACCCATGTTGATGCCAACCTTTAGACCTGTGTCATTATGGGTATGTCCCCACCAACTACTGCTGTAATGGCTATTGATTGGGAATGGAAGCAGAACCTGTAACTTGTGCTAGTTGGTCTCAGGTAGTGGGATATAGTGGAATTTGCAATGTGCATCTGTGAGTCTTTATCAAGGCAGGGGTTGGTACTCCTGCTCCTATGTCTCCTGTAACAATCATACCTCTCAAGGGTAGTATTTCACTACCAATTTTTTAGTTTACTTACCTTCATCTCATCTTATCCCTGGACCTTATCTTATCTATAGTGATTTTATCTTATCAGACACATGGTTATCTTATCATAGTGTAGTATCTTATCTTGTCACATGGTCTTACATCATAATGACATCATTGGGCTAGACCATAACATTATAGATACCTCATGTACATTCTAGACTCTGACATTATACCTTATGTAGTAGGCATGTACAACAGTATTTAAGTAGCTGACTGAGGACCTTAAGTCCCTAGTCTAATCAACTTGTATAATGGTTTTCATAACCCATAGTTTAAGCTCTGGTGAAGCTCCCAGTCCGGATCTGGTCATTCTGAGTTTTTCTCTAGGGGTCTCAAGATATTAATGTTTGGATTGTGTCATAACACCTTCCTCCTAATTGAAGAATGGAGGCTTTGGCCCAGGGGCAGGCCAAGCTGACCCTCATAGACAGCAGATTTACCTAAGTCAGGTTAGCACCAGTGTCCTCAACATCCTGAAGGCACTGGTGCAGACTGTCAATCTCTGTGCAGATGTGTGCAACCTTAGCCTTGTCCTGGAATGAGGTGCACAGATCAGTGCATGTGACTAGGAGTAATAGCTTTTTGTTGAGTGTGTCCTCCACAAAGTGCAGTCAGTATTGCCTACATGCAGGACACCCACATCTGTGAGTGATGATCCTTATCGAGTTATGATGTACTTGTCACAGCTTAGTCATAGCTTAAGTAATTAGCAGTCATGTCACTCCTTACAGTAGTATATAAAGGCAGCTCATGTCATATCCCATACCGCCAAGTCCAACTCTGGACCAACTCTGACCCCAATACCGATCTCTGCCCCTCGTGCCCCAACTCCGGGCTACACCGTCCATCTCCAGACTTTGATCCTAATCAGTTCCAACCCTTTCATGCTCTCCATTACATTCTGACTAATCTCCATTCCTGTACCTACTTACCATATGACTCCTCCATTCCATGATATCATCTCCATTCCGTCCTGACACCACTTCCGAACTTTCTTATTGTTTTATTGTCTTTCATATCTCCACCCTCTCCACCTCTGCATGCTCCACAGCCTCCGCAGTACTTACTCCATATATAGTTAACTCCTGTCCTTCATATATAAGACCCTAGTACAACTCCTGTAAAACCTCAGTTCGAATATTGATTCAAGTTACTCCTCTACTCTTGCCCAATCCTTTCTGATGCTAGTCGTCTACTCTGACCCTCTGACCCTCCACTAAATCTTTGGACTGAACTCGTGCAAGGGCACAGCACATATGCTGAAGCCGCAGTCCATTCTGTCTCCGCTAAACTTCGGACTTCTTTCCTTGTCCTGGACTTCTTGTCTCTGTCCCGGAGTTGCCCTATAGCCCAGAGGAGATCCAGACTTAACAGCTCATCAGAGCACCTCAATAACAGCTCTTTTACTCTTACCAGTATCATCAATACTTTGAGTCTTCTCTATCTCCACCAGGTAAGTTAGAGTGTGTCCCTCTGCACTTAGAGCTATTGCAGCTCCCTGTCTCAACAATCCTCATGTCAGTGTCAATGGAGATGGGGAGGTGACATATTGTAAGACAGATGGCATCAATGACACTTCTAGCCCCCATGATTGTTTCAATCATAGGAGTGGGACCAAAACAGAGAAGGTGACCATAATTGTGATTGCTCATGGTTGCAACCATGATGGTTGTGAGGACTAATCTTTGCATTTTTCATCAGATGCTACTGATGACTTTGTGAAATACTCAGATCACTCATTAATTTCACTTATGTTCAATAAAACTAATATAATTAAAGTGCTACAAAGGTTGAAAATGTGTGCAACTTGCAAGGATCATGTTGCAACTCACAAGTGGGATGCAACTCTTCAAGATGACCACAGCAACAAACTTGATTCACTTTATAGTTTTGAGTTGTGCAAGGAACTTGAATAATTGATTCATCATTGTTCTCTTATTTCAGGTCCATGCTGTGCAAAGTATGCCAATGAATTCTTTTGGAAACTAAGTGTGCTCACTGTGTGATTATTGTTTCACCACTGTTTGACACAAAGTCAAACCACTTTCACTGCTGTTTAACACAATATTGAACCACTTTTAGACACTGTCATGAATAACAACAACAAGCCTAGTCATATAGGTACTTGTTCTGCTTGTAATTACAATCTCCACCCTATGATCCACATACTTCAGTCACCTACCCTTGCAGAACAGTGTCATTGGATGTGTACATTTACCTGTAAAAGTGGTTCTACCCAATATCAATCAACCCATTGTAGATCTGGAGCAGTCTAGTATAGTGAAATTGATATCTGCTGAAGGGGGTGTTATGACCATCATCTCATGTAAGGCTAGGACTCAGCAGAGTTGGGATGTGAGGGGTGGGAAAGGGTATTTGAGGTTGGAGTTGGACTGGAGTTGGACTTGGTGGTTTAGGATATGACACTCCCCCTGGCTTTTATCATTACTGGACACTTGTTCTTCTGGTATTTCTTCTCTTTTTCCTCCTCCTGCTTCTTTCTCTCCCTCTCTTCTTCCTTTTTCTTCTTCTGCTACTTCTTCTTCTCCATCTTTTTTTTCTCCTCCTCCTCCTCCTCCTCCTCCTCCCCCTTCTCCCTCTTCCTTTTCTCTCTTCTTCTTCTTCTTCTGCTCCTCCTGCTTCCTCTCTTCCTTCTTGTCACTATCCTTGTCACTACTTCCATTAAGCCCAGCCTTCATCCTCAAGGTCACTTCCATAATGGCATTGACCATATTGTCCAGCCTCTAAACTCCAAGTCTGAAGGTAAGGAGAAAGGGGGGTGAGCTCATGTCATCATTCTCGACTTCCTATACATGAGTGCATTCCTGCATCAAGGGATCAAGGCCCAGGAAAACTGGTGTCCCCCTGTCAGCTGTCTTTCACTGGAAGTGTTTGAGGATGGCAAGCTCAGTGCAGAAAGACTCTCCACACCAATAACACTTGCTTGAAGTACAGCATTTGATTTACTGTCTTGTAAGCTATTAGGCTATCTGAATCCATGGTTATGGGGGCAGGGAGTAGAAGACTTGGACATTCAAGAGCCTTGCTTGCAGTGTGACAAGGCTGCTTTGGCCTTACCAGCCCATACAGTATCTACCAGCATACCATCATCTTTGTTGTCTGAGCGATTGGCCATTGACCTCAACATACTTTCTCTTCAGTCTGGGTCTGCTTGACCCCTCACCTGATGTGAGGAGCATGTTCTTGAGCTGGGCATCAATGAATTCAATGATTGGGTTTTCTGATCTCATAATGTCCTCCCAGTGGTGCTAGAGGGTGTTTATGTTCCTTTTGATGAACTTGGATGGGTTTTTGAATTAGAAAGTTAGGGGATGCAATCCAACTTTAAGATACTGTACTTGCTAGAATCTAACATCAACAGGCCTTACAACACAGACACATTGAATTTCTTTGTAAATTTCACTGAAGTGTAAGATGGTAGGAAAAAATGATAATGCACTGTATGTTTTTCTAAAAATGTCACATACAAACAGCTGTTGGTTTTTGAGATTCAGACTGCCATAGTCCAGGAGTCTTGGGTTGCTACTTCTATCCATGGTAATCTCTGGTCACTGTTAAGCACCTTCACCCTCAGAGCTCTTGTCTGAGCTATCTACACAGAAGTTAAAGTTATAAGACTAATAAATGATGATCCAACTTACCTTGTTCATCAAACATGTATGCTACAAGCAATTCCTTTCCCTGCTGAACCCAGATCTTTGAGTCCTTGAAAGACACAGAGGGTGGAAATGGACCTGGACCACCTTGGACTTGAGTCTATTTCAATGAACACATGAACCAATGAACATGTAAGAGTCACTTACATGCTGACTTCAATATTGTTCTAGAACTTCTCATGGGCAACCACTTCAACCAGACAGCCCCATTTTTCTTGCCCTGCAACAAGATCTAAATGCCATTGGGTTGATCAACAGTGATACTATATGGAGGCTGTATACATGCCTGTTCTAGGGCATCCCAACCACAAGTGCAAGATCAATACTTAAATATATAGGACTTGGATTGCTTGATGTGAGCCCTGGGAAGCAGACTGCTGCACTGGGGACACTGCATCAGGAAAACCTGATTCTGCTCATATAGCCAGTATAGTGCTATATGAGCTATACTACACTTTTTACTACCCTTTTTACTACCCTTTTTACTACCCTTTTGCTACACATTTTATACACTTTTACTAGTACTTTTACTACACCTTTTACTACACCTTTTACTACACCTTTTACTACACTTTTACTGTGCTTTTTGCTATACTTTACTACACTTTTTGATGAACTTTACTACGCTTTTTTGTACACTTTTTACTACACTTTTGCTACGCTTGTTTGTACACTTTTACTACCACTCTAGGAAATAAGGTTGTTGTTGCAAAGTGTAGTAAAAAGTGTAGTAAAAGTGGTAGTAAAGGTGTACAAAAAAATGTAGCAAAAGTGTAGTAAAAAGTGTGCCAAAGCATAGTAAAGTATAGCAAAAAAGTGTAGTAAATGTGTAGTAAAAAGTGTATTAAGGGTGGTAGTAAAGGTGTACAACAAAGTGTACAAAAAGTGTACAAAAGAGCATAGCAAAAGTGTAGTAAAAAGTGTAGTAAAAGTGCTAGTAAAAGTGTACAAAAAAGTGTAACAAAAGTCTAGTAAAAAGTGCAGTAAAAGTGTAGTAAAGTTCATCAAAAAGTGTGGTAAAGTCTGGCAAGATCAACATGTTTTTCAAGTGCATCTATAAGTATCTCTCATAGCTATAAGAACATGGTCATTATTCCAATAGTGTCACAAAGCATACATAGCACTATATAGTACTATGCCAGCTATATGAAGTTGGCTGATGTGCTGTGGTAGGTCCTGCCCCCATGGACAAGTGCCAACTTGCACCCAAGAGTACCTAGTGATGTCCATCTTGGTATGATGCATCAGGAAACATATGTTTTGACTAAGCTATCTAAGGGTACTTATGAATCTGACATGGCTATATAGCTAAACACCTAAGGTACTAACTTGACTAAATGACTGAACTGTCTAAATTTAGACACTTTTAAATGCACTTAGACACTTAGAACTTTAGTATCCTAGTGTTATGGTAGTTTGAGGAACTTAGACAACTAGTACATTAGGTCAATAGTAATGTTAGACAGCTAGTTAGTAAGGGTGCCAGATCTTAACAAGTCTTAGACCTTTAAATTCACTTAGACAAAAAGGATATCAGAGCTTTAGGTAATTTAGACTTTTAGATATTTAATATGCTAGCCTATCAGAGGTCTCAGCTATCTAGCCAGCTGGTCTCCTTGTTCCAGAGTCATTTTATCCAGCTTTATAATATTAGATAAAGAGAATACTTAGTGTTTTAGTTTTCTATCTCAAATAGACCATTATAGTGCCTTAGCTTTTATTTTTTTAGATCATTCAACCTTTGAGTTGAGCAGATTCTCAGATATTCGGTATCTTAGTGAAACTAGGAACCAAGCATTTTAGACTTTTAGCCTTCAAAATCTCCAAGTACTATCAGTAGAGTGGAAGTGTAGTAAAAAGTAGTGTTTAAAGTGTGGTAGAAATGTAGTGAAAGTATACAGTGACTCCAAAAACCGTTGCAATGTTTTGCTAATTTTGCTTAATCACACCATAGCACTGTGTACCATGGGAATATTGCTTAGGTGTAAGAGAGTAATCTGTAGACCTGCTTCGTGGCTATCCATCAAGCCCTGGGTCATGTAATTTAATGTTTATGTACTAACATCACAAAACACCAAATTTTAGCTAAATTGATATGTCATGTCTTTTGTTTGGTCCCAAAAACAAAGACACACTTATAAATATCTCATCTGATGCCAAATAAGCTCCCATGCCTCTTTGTTTGCTACTCTATCCATCATAAATTCTCTCTTATTGACCAACCAAAACCATACCCTTTCTCTGCTTGATTTTGGACATTTAGTTTATTCTATTACCTCTACTACTTGTCTTAATGTCTCTACCATCTCTAACCTCAGCTTCAAACACCATCCTAGATTAGAGAAGTCCACTGGTGACTGTCCATCTAAGTTCTTCCCCTTAAATGTCTGCCACACTATGCATCTCATCACCACTAGAAGAGCTCAGAATGCAGTTCAAGGGACCAAAGCCCTCTTTGATGCTATCAACCAACCACTCCACCCAAATACTATCCACCAGCACTTGAAAAGGACTGGTGTAAAGGCTGTGGTCAAGTGAAAATGCCCATTTCTCTCTGCCTGTAACGATCATACCTCTCAAGGGTAGTACTTTACTACTGATTGTTTAGTTTACTTACTGTTGACCTTATCTCATCTTATCATCAGACCATATCTTATCTATAGTGATCTTATCTTGTCACATGGTCTTACATCATGATGACATCATTGGGCTAGACCATGACATTATAGCTCTGGAATATGATGTCATGCCTCATGTACATTCTAGACTCTGACATCATACCTTATGTAGTAGGCATGTACAGTAGTATATAAGTAGCTGACTGTGGACCTTAAGTCCCCAGTCTAATTAACTTGTATTATGGACTTCACAATCGCATCAGGAAAAATTGGGTTGGCTATAATACCTATAATAGTGCTCATAGTTCATGTGTTGACCATAGCAACCTGGCCTATTATATAGCACCATATAGCGCATTATAGCGCATTATAGCACACTATAGCACACTATAGCACACCATAAATTGGGTGATATTCATGTAGGTTACCATAATAAATGCTATACAAATGTGCCAATGCTATCTAGTTACTATTTGTGTAAAGAAAAAGCTGTAAAATCAACAAATAAAAATTTAAAAATTGCCTTACATCATCACACTATTACTAACATCTATACACACTTTACCCACTATACTACAAGACCATTAATAACATTGGTAGTAACTGGTATATATAGTGTACCCATTGGGACTTAGAAAAATTTGGCCATTACCTTTGTCCGCTTTTTCTATATTTCACTACCATTTGCACTAGTCATTACTACCCTTTGCTAGTCTCCGCTTTTTTGACTTTTTGACTACCACATTTCCTACTCTCTTTCCTAATGCCCACACTTTTACTACCATTTTTCCTAATTACCACTACCATTTTCCTAATCAATCTTCTTTTGCTCATTACTCCATATTCCTGTGCTCGCTTTTTCTCACACTCCTAACAAACTCTCTAGCCCCTGTTCCTACCTTTCCATCTCAGGTCATGTCTTGGCATTTTATCCTTTTTTGGTTGAGTTATAGCATGAACAAATTTTCATTATCAGGCTTCTTGTGAAAATATTTATGTCCTTGGATCACTTTGTGGACTTGGCAAAATCTCTAGTCCCTGATGACCTCATTACCCCTATATCATTATTTTCATATTTGCTTTTGTTTTCATGGAGTTACATCAGTATCTTTACACACTATAATTGCTATAGGCTCTCTGAGATTGAATGTGGGAATGCTAAACATCAGATTGAGTGTTCTTTCCTATTATAGTGTGAATTCTCACAGCCAGTGCCTAAAAATGTAGTGTGGGAATATTGTAAAAAGGTCTTTATATGTTGGCTAGATTGGTAAATATACTATAGCAGCTATAGTAGTGCTCTATAGTACCACATAGCAAATTTGTTGCTATAAATGCTCTATATCAAAGTGTCGTGGGAATCTCATTAAATCACATGACCCAGGGCTCGATGGATAGCCACAAAGCAGGGCTACAGATTACTCTCTTACACCTAAGCAATATTCCCACGGTACACAGTACTATGGTTTGATTAAGCAAAATTAGCAAAATATTGCAATGGTTTTTGGAGTTACTGTAGGGTTTTAAAAGTGTAGTAAAAGTATAGTAAAAAAGCATAGTAAAAGGGTAATAAAAATGTAGTAAAAAACATAGTAAAAACATAGTAAAAGTGTAATAAAAGTGTAGTAAATATGTGGTAAATATGTAGTAAATGACCAAACATCCAGTCACATTAGAATCAAAGCTACTTAGTCTATCAGATGGCTAGAGTTCTCAATCAATCAATTATTAGTTGTATTCAAGTCAAATCAGGATGAACATTGAAAGCACTCTGACAGGTGTCAGAGCACTCTCAGAACTTAAAGATGAGTTGGCTGAACCAGCGGTTAAGAGCGCCACAAATTTCAACTCCGTTGTCCGCATTTGGAACTGTAACTCCGCACAGCAATGTCAGATGATGCACGTCCTTCCAAATTTGGAATTCAACTCTGTGGCTGCACTGCCACAAGCCACACATGGGTGGATGCTAAGTTTGCTATTAGTGGACAACAAAAATAGAGGGGGGGGACCTGGCATATATAAAAGGGTCCATTCAATAAATTTACTGTATATCCAAGATGCCTGGAGCTTGATGTTGCCACACAACAAATACAGGCTACACAGAATTGCAAGCAGGAGCAGGAGATCAATGAATTAGCAGAAACTGATAGCTCAGCTTCTGATTCTGGTTCAATCCTTGGCTTTTTCATGCTCACCCCTCCCTCCCCTGCCTCTCCTATGACACCACTCTATGACATCTCCAGTGACTTATCCTCTGGTTCAGAGTCTTCCAATGATAGTGATTTTGATGTCGGGGCCCACTACACGCACCTTCTTGGTGCCATTGCTGCACTTTGTGATGAGGTTTTGCGGGCCCGTGTGCTCAATAAACCCTCCAAAGCACCCATGTGGGCTCCTCAGATCCAATTGCTGGAGTATTTTGCAGATCATCACCCAGGACTCTTTCGGAAGAAACTCCAAGTTGATCCAGATATTTTTGATGACATTTTAGATCAAATTAGTGACCACCCCATTTTCCAGAGCAGGTCTAACAATCCCCAGTTGCCTGTCTCTACAATTAGCCATTTTCCTAAACTGCACAGGTCATTATGGGAACACAATCTCTCCCAAGGACATTACACAGTGGACAGGGATTAGCATCAGATCAGTTATCAATTGCACCAACCGGACCATCATTGCAATTCTTGACCAACACAATACCTTTATTTCATTTCCACAGCATAATTCAGAGGACACAGAACGTGCAAAGGCCTATACCGAGGAGCAGATGTGTCCAGAGTGGAGGAATGGCTTTTTGGCCATGAATGGATCAGGCCTTCCACTCTTTCAAAAGCCTGGATTCTATGGAGAAACTGTTTACAATCACAAATCTTGTTATTCCTTGAATTGTCAGGTGAGTAAAAATATTTAAATAATACTGTGACTGTGAGATTAATTCAATACCTTATTAAAGCTTGTAATGATGCCCCATAATCTTCTAATTGTCGATTATGCAATGGGCCACCCTGGCAGTGCACATGATGCATATGCATTTCAAAGCACACGAATTGCCAAAGAGCATGCTACATTGCTCTGTGATGATGAATGGCTATGGGCCAATAGTGCTTACTCCTCAGCAAAATGGAGTGTTGTACCATTCAAGAAGCCAAAGCATGGTCGGCTTCTGCGGAATGAGAGGACATTCAACTACTACCTTTCAAAGGTATTTTTTTTTGTCTCATATTTTCTGAAGACTTACATAGTATAGGTGCATGTGCGGGTCAAGCATGCATTTGGTGCATTGAAAGGACACTTTCAATCATTGCAAGAGCTGTGACTTCCCATCCAGTTAGAGAATGACCTTCAGTATATGGTCAACTGGGTGGTATGTTGCTTAATCCTACACAACATGCTCATCAGATTTGAGGAGAAGCGGTATGGTGAAAAGGGGGGAACTACCAGATGGGCGAGGAAAGAGGGGCCTCCACCCAACAACGAGCATGAACCAGAAGGAAACCAAATTATTGGTGATCAAACTTACGAAGGTTCTCCAGGCTAGGTTTTCCGTCAGGCATTCATGAATAAACCCTTTGATAGTCCATATGCACCTAGGGCTGTGCATAGAGAAGGGTAGGCATAATGTGAGAGGGAGTTGTTATGAGATAATGAGACAACATGATAGCAGGACATGTGGTTGTACAGAAACAGAACCTGTGGTGGAGAGTTGTTACAGAATAATATGAGGTATCAAGGACAAAGGCAAAACTTTATGATGACATCACATCAAGCCTCTCGGACCCCTTACATTTCCTTGGCCCAACATAGTAAGCTACAGCTTGAGGTGTAACATCTCCACCTCAGCTTGATGCACCTTAACCAGCTCCGAGGCTACATGGACCTCCACTTCTTTGATCCGAAGTTTCATCTTGTGCTGCTCCTGGAGTTGCTGGTGGACAACAGAGGCATTCGCAACATCATGAGCCATGCACTTATGTTCAAGCTGACAAGTCTGTTCTTCAGCATGGTGGTCAAGCTTGCTCTTGAGTCAGTTATTCTTTAGCATTAGGACAGCAACCCTCATATTGACAGGCCCTTCCGACTCATCCATAAGTTGAGACATATGGTCATGAGGCAGACGAGCTGTGCAAAGAGAGCGCACATGATGGTGCACGTCTGTGCAACCCCATGAGGGAGAAAGTGGAGCAGGAGTTATATGCTGGAGCCCCCCCCTTGTCAGGAACTTGAAAACTATGAGGAGGGGGGGTGGGGACATTTGGGTCAGTTTCGATGTCATCTGTGGCCTATAAAATAGCTAGTGAGCACTCATAAAGGGGGGAAGGGTATAAACTTATTAATTCACCTTTTGTTTCCCCCCCATGTGGGACACCCCATTATCCCCTGCATTATCATCC
The DNA here is from genome assembly GCA_000827185.1 of Hydnomerulius pinastri MD-312. Lineage (NCBI taxonomy): Eukaryota > Fungi > Basidiomycota > Agaricomycetes > Boletales > Leucogyrophana > Leucogyrophana pinastri. The sequence continues at coordinate 73,159 of KN839896.1, read as the reverse complement.
ACTTTGATCATCTCGTCACCATCTTCCCCCATTACAACATCATCATCCACTCCCTCATATCTCTCTCCCCACCCCCAACACCCCTTATCTTCTCTCATCTCATCATCAAAATCTATAATGTCAGGCTGATCAGGCAGGGGGATGTCATCTTGAGCCTTGGAAACTTCATCTTCCATATCTGTAGCCACCACAGATGAATTCCCCCATGAGTTAACAATATTAAGAAAATTTTCGCCACATGATTTGCCAGGTTGTGATGTAGTGGGCTTTGCGGTGAATTTTGAAATGCCATCCCAAATCCCAAATAGCTTGTTATACCCAGGAAATGCATTAAGCACAGCTTCTATGAGATATGTAGTTAATTTTGTGGAGGGGGGAGAGCTAATTCACTTATGGTGAGGATTTTTGGCCCCGTCACCAGGTTGGACCCCCTATCCAGTGGAGTTAAGGAACGTCCAGTGCTTTGAGCATGCCTTGTGAGGGCTAGAAGGTTGATTAGAAGATGAACAGGCTAGGATATAGATGAAACCTACTAGCTGACGCAATTGCTCACACACATCAAAAACTTTTTTGGTGACTCTGCATAGTCAGCCCCCCATTTCACACTTTTCTCAAAGATATGTTTTACCAGAACTTCATGTATCCCACTTTTATCCTTCACAACTGGGTGTTTCGGTTGAGTTCACATTGTGATCTTTCTTGTTTTCATGGAAAAGGATAAGTTGGAGGTGGTGCAGGGGATTGCACAGAGGCTTTGTGAAGCGACCCAACTACCACTATTAATGGCACTTGAGTTCACAACACCAAAAGTCAACTTTAGAAGGAGAATTGCGAGGAGTTAGGACGATGAATCCCAAGAAAACTAGACTAGAGTTCTCTGGGTGTTTGCATTCAGGTATTTATACTACTGACTACTGGTGCATAGACCAAGTTGTGACCATACATGTGTAGTTAGTGAGGCAGTAGGGATATACGCCATAGGTTAGAGATATGATGAGGCTATGGCTGAGGCTACGCGAGTGTACATGAGGAATGCGTGTGTATAGATAATAGATAAACACGTGAGGGTTTAGGTCATGTAATGAGTCATGTGCTCCTGGATGATGTGATCAGGTCACATGATCAGAAAGAAATAAAAGTTAAAGTGCGAAGTTGCGAGTTCAAGGCTGAGCGAAGTAAAAGTTTAAATAGAATATGTATGTTCATAACACTTTGGCTCCTTGGCCTTGGCCTTTCCCCCTTGATGTTTCAGAGTCTTGAGTGGTTGGGGTGCCTCGCCAGGACTGCTGACTGGGAGTTTCTTGTCCCCTCTGAGAATTGGTGCTCACCATTAATGGCGATTCTGTGATCTGCTACAGCTGTGCAGACCGTCGTATTGATGGGTGTTTGGGAGGCATAATTTTTCAAACTCTGCCCAAATGTGCCGGTGCTCTCAATGTGAAGTCAGCATGGAGTTAGCACCCCTCCTGACTTGACTTGAGCACCACTAATCTAATCTAGATCAACAGAATCTCCATAGAATAGATAATCCCCCTAGTAGCTCTGGCTGCTTTTACTGGATAGCTCTCCCTCAATTTCTCAATCAAATAATTATATTCAATATATTTTAATACTATCTAATTTACACATGGCAAGGGTGTACAGGTGGGGGCATGGCAGGCGTCATGGTGTTGGGTGGTGGTTGGGGCATTCAGGTGGTGGCAAGGGGTGCACAGATGGCAGCAACAGTATATGGGTGGTGAGTAGGTTTAGGTGGTGGTCAGGTGGCACTTGGGGCATTTGGGTTGCAGCGAGTACTGTTGGGGTGGTGGTGATGGTGTGCAGATGAGGGTGAGGGTGTTTGGGTGGTGGTTGGGATGTTCAGGTGGGAGTGGGGGTGCAAGGGTGGTGTGTGGGGTGATGATAATGCCACATAGGTGGCAGTTGAGGTATTCAGGTGGCGGCAAAGGTGTTTGGGAGGTGGCAAGGGCACTTGGGAGGTGGTGAAGGTACTCAGGTGGTTGCTGGGGGAACCCAGATGGTGATTGGGGTGTTTGGGTGTGTTTTGAGGTGTTTGGGAGGTGGTTGGGGTGTATGGGTAGTGGGTAGGTGGTGGGTTTGCTGTTGGGCAAAGAGGTGGGGTAGTGGAGTGCTGTTTAAAGAGTAGAGTAGTCAAAAAGTCAACCAATGCTGACAAATACAGTCACATGACACTTTTCATGTGATTTTCCCTGAGTGCCACCTGCTACCAAATATCACTACACTTTTACTACACTTTTATTACACGTTTATCTACACTTTACCACATTTTTTTACTACACATTTCTTTCTTACACATTTACTACACTTTTACAAGTCTAAGACTCTTAGATGACCTGAATGACTATGTAGCTGATACTCTTGGTGTCTGAATTATATATAGAACTAATGCACTAAATTACCAAATGTCTAGGTACCTAGGCCAAAGGGGACATACCCAAGTGTTTAAGTGACCAACTGGTTAAAGTGACTAAATATGTCTAAAATGACTGATTTTAGTCACTCTAGACACATTTAGTCATCCCAGTCAAAATGTATGTTTCCTAATGATAGAAAAATAATCCCTTACTGGGACAGAGATTTTAAAAGCACCATCTAGCTCTTGGTCTGATCAATGATTAAACCACATGTGAAGAGATAAAGGACCACAGTGATCATGACACTGGGCAATGCATATTTCTTTTTGTATCTCGTCTTGGGGGATTTGTTGAATACAACCCAAATGGCAATCCAATAGTCAGATGTTTTGGACTTGTACAACTGAGCACCATCCACAGACATCATGAGAAGGACATCCCCTTTCTTGATTTTACCCTTAGCAATTGCCTTCAGATAGTCACTTGTCAGTGGGGCTTCCTGACTTTGTCCATGCAATATCTGTCTCATAATGAGACTCTGTTACGACACAACCCAAACATTAACGTCTGGGCCGCCCTTGGCACAATGGGGTCGACAGACCACTCAAGAGAAGGACTAGGTATCACCAGAGCCTGACTGGGAGTTTCCTCAGAGCTATGATGTCATGGTCTAGCCCAATGATGTCATCATGATGTAAGACCATGTGACGAGATAAGATACTATACTATGATAAGATAACCATGTGTCCGATAAGATAACCATGTGTCTGATAAGATAACCATGTGTCCGATAAGATAACCATGTGTCCGATAAGATAAGATTGCTATAGATAAGATAGAGTCCGATGATAAGATGAGATAAGGTGTACAGTAAGTAAACTAAATGATCAGTAGTAAAGTACTACCCTCGAGAGGTATGATCGTTACAGACTCCCCACACTTGGGATGGTGGGTATATGGATAAGGAGCCCATGTAAGCAATGCACATGTTTGGACACATATTATGTGTCATTTCCTTCACTCCACTGAGCTGAGTGATTGTTACGGTAAACGATCTTGTTACAGTCCCCCACTCACTTCTTATCCTCACCTTTACCTCGTGTACATCATGAACTATCTTTCTCTCCCTTTTCGTTTGTCCATGCTTCCTCCTTATGTTTCCTTATCGCCCACACTACCTCCTCATGTTCTCTTATCACCATCTACATGCGCTAGAAGCATGGACGCTTTCCCCTTAACCCTAGTACATGCGTAGACCACATGTTACTTGTACAATGTATTTAGTCTCGCAGCTCAAGTGTAGGAAACCCTAACTTGAGCTATGCAATCTTACCTTTTACTTGGCTCCTCTCTGAACTCCTGAACCTTAGAGAACTAAGGCCGGCGACTAGAAGCCTCAAGAGCTCGTTGCCTAGCAACTCACAGTCTCAAGAACTCGTTGCAGGACAGACCCTCCTGAACTCGGACCTCTTGCATAACAGTGATGATGTGTTTGAGTTGAGCAAGTGTGGGACACTTAACTCCATCATACTGGATATGTGCATTGCCAGTCTTTGTATAGTGTTCATCCAAGTTGCTTAGCTCAAGGTAAAAGCAACATTCAAGTCAAAGTGCTGGGTCACTATCAAGGTCAAGGGGGCATTTTGTGGGATTTTGGAGTTGGTGCTGTAAGGCCATGATGAAAGTGAGGGAGTTACAGAGGTCTGCAAGTTTGATGTTTGCATAAATGTCTCAGAGGAGGGCCTCTTCATCAGCATCAATTGGTGGGGGAGGCTGGATGTCAGTGTCATCATTGTTGTTTTCTTGTTTGTCTTCATCAACATTGTCCACAGTTGCGTTCCTGTAGTAAGCACTAGTTTGGGGGCACCCACTAGACTCAAAGAAATGACCCAAGTCCAGATCATCACAGTCATTGTTGTCAGGCTAAAAGTCAGGGGTAAGCATGATTCACTGCACATGTGAGTTATTTGAATGTACTGCATAAGGAGGAGATGCAGGGGCTGGTGTAGATGCTCTGCCAAAGGTTTGACATGGTCTAGGAGAATTTAGTACAGCAAAACAGTGAGTGCAATATTACATGTCCCCTGATATCAGAGAAATAAATAGGAAAAGGTGTGAAATCATCCAAACTAACAGACTGATACCAAGAAAGGCAACCAAAGAAGGTTTTACACAAGCAAGACTATCTTAATTTCACAAAAGGATGGATAACATCTCAGAAGTAAATGGTTCACAATGAGGATGATGATGACATGTTGACTGGAGTCTCAACAGTAGCAGGGAGGTGTGTTAATGATGCCATTCAGGTGATATCTGAGCAGGATGGTGATACTGTTTCTTACCATGTGGAACTTGCTGATTGTATTACACATGTACACTTGGTACTACACATGATGCATAGAGTATTACAACAATTATAGTGTTGTTCTCGCATGTTTAGTTGACTCCAGTTGTAAGTTGTGTGATTTCACACCTTTTACAATTCATTTCACATATATCATACACTGCTCCTATGACTTTTAAACCATTTTCATTCAATTCCTGGGGTCAAACTACCCTTACTACCAGGCAGAGCAATGACTTGTAATGTAGTATCTGCTCTGTGGCTGATGTGTTTACTGTTACTTTGAGTGATTTCACTCCATTTTATGATTCATTTCTCTTATGTGTCTGCTCTGTGGCTACAGTGGACTCCAGTCCTAGCTCCCTAGCACTCCCTGAGTCGACCCACCAAGTGGCTAGTCCGCTTCACCAAGCTTCTGGCTTGTAACAATTGCTTTGCTTTGGCCTTGGTTCAGTGTGCCACTATGCTTTCAACTTCAAACTCTTCCGAGGCCATTTCAGGTTGCACTTGAAGTATCCAGTAATGTGATTCTTGGCTCAAGTTCCTTGGGAGACTTGCAATAGGCTCTAAGGTGCACAATATTGAATACTATGGAACCTGGATAGCAGTCATCCATCCATAGGCAATATGTCACATTGCACACATGTTTCAATACTTCAAAGGGCCCCAGCCAACATTGACTGAGCTTAGCTCCTTCCCCTTTTGCTTCTGTCCATTCTAGCTTGTGGGGGTTGATTAAAACTAGGTCTCTTTCTTGAAATTGAAGCATGCAGCATCCTTTATTGTACAAGCATGCTTGTTTTCTCTTGGGCCATGGCTATAGCCTGCCTCACTGCTTGTCAGTGGGCTGCTAGTTCTTGCTCGAAAATGTCAGGGTCCAATTGGTTCCATACCTGAGTCGTGGCTGACAACAGGGTGTCCAACACCGTTCTTGGTTCATTCCCATGAAGTAAGCAAAAGGGGGTTCTTTCTATTGAGGAGTGTGGTGTGCAGTTGTAGACAAATTGAATGAAATGCAACCATGAGGCCCATGTTGTGTGGTCATGTGCAATGGAAGACATTTGGCCACTTCTTGCCAGAAGATGAAGATCCATCATGGGTCTCTGTCAGATATGATGGATGATGGCATCCTGAATCTGCATGCGATTTGTCATCTGAACATTTTGGCAAATTCCTTGGCTGTTAGGCCTGTAAGTATGGGTATGAATTGTGTGTATTTTGTGAATTGATCCACTATGACAAGGATGTCATTGTAATCATTAGACATAGGCAGATTGATCACAGAGTCCATGGAAATTGATTCAAATGGAAGGCTGGGTATTGTTACGCAAGAGGTCCGAGTTCAGGAGGGTCTGTTCTGCAACGAGTTCTTGAGACTGCGAGTTGCTAGGCAACGAGCTCTTGAGGCTTCTAGTTGCCGGCCTTAGTTCTCTAGGGAGTCTTCCCTAGAGGTTCTCTAAGGTTCAGGAGTTCAGAGAGGAGCCAAGTAAAGGGTAAGATTGCGTAGCTCAAGTTAGGGTTTCCTACACTTGAGCTGCGAGACTAAATACGTTGTACAAGTAACATGTGGTCTACGCATGT
>KN839896.1:15574-43733 GCA_000827185.1 Hydnomerulius pinastri MD-312 | reverse complement strand
ATATTGTGTACTTGATGTGCACCGCACTTTCTCTTCCCACTGTCATATATCTTTGACAGATGGTACCTTATCTCTAGAATACTTAAGTAGAGGGTCCAGAGGTCGCTTTCCCCCAGTTATTGACTCTGGACCCAAGGTATGCTAGTCCACTGTATTATCTACTAATATCAGTTATTGACTCTGGACCCAAGTCCCTAGCTATTAGGTCGCTACTAAGGTCTCCCTAGCGCTCCCATCTTAACACAGTTTCCAGTCATAAAGTCTGACCAGACCCGTTGGTGTCTATCCCCAAACACCTGACGTGGGGCATAGTCAATATAGTCTTTCAATTCAGGACTTGATAGTTGTTCCTGAATGAGAGCCTTTGTTTGGATCCTGGAGTCACATGTCATATGTTCCCTGCTTCCAAGTCGGCATATTTGAATCCCCACATGCAAGTCCCTAGGCTTCAGCATGTTGAATTGAGATGCACTCCCATGTCTCTTCAGGGGAAATAGCATCAATCAAGTTGTAGAGCTCTTTGTTGTTGGTGAATGGAGGGGTATCTCGACACAAGCCACTTCACCATGAGGGTGCAGTTGGATTTGCACAGTAAAACTGTTGTGGCTTGTATGTTGAAGCCATGGCTACTGCAAAATGCCTATTTATTTATTGAGAGACTACAGATGACGAGGGGCTGCATTAATTGTGAGGGATGCTGTTCGCCAGGAGAAGGAGAACTTGAAGAAATCTGGCAACGATTTTGGTTAGTCCATTCAAAGGGCAGCTAATATCAACTCACCAGTAGCCAGGAGACTCTGATTTGCAAAAGCAAGCACACAAATAGAGAGGTTGAGGTCACAGAGAATGCTGGAGGGCAGGAAAGACAAGGATGAGAGGACGAGAGAACAAATGGAAACAATGAGGGCAGCAGCACAAAGAGAAAGGTGTATGAAAAAGGCAACACCTCTGAGTCATTGCCTGAGCGGTTAGTGACTCGTGTTTTCCACGTCTAATCTTGCCTAGTAACACTGACTGACCCATTCCACCACCTCAAACTCGCAATATGGATTTAATCTGTATTCCTATCAAATACACATGCAGGTGTACAGCTCAGTCTGTGTGCAAGTAGTCAGTAGTATAAATACCTGAATGTGACACCCAGAGAACTCAGTCTAGTTTGGGATTTACTGTCTCAATTCCTAGCGTTCTTCTTGTTACAAGCCAGAAGCTTGCTGAAGCGGACTAGCCACTTGGTGGGTCGACTCAGGGAGTGCTAGGGAGTTAGGACTGGAGTCCACTGTGAGTAACTAGATAGATTAGAGTAGTGTCTACAGTACCTGGAGTCCATTGTGAGTAACTGGAGAATAGCTACAGTGGACTCAGAGGCTAAGTGCGCTCTACAGTAAACAAATGTAAACAAGTCAGCCACAGAGCGGACACTACACTACAAGTCATTGCTCTGCTTATGCAGAGCAATGGAAACAAGCTAGAATGATGAAGCAAAGTGGTAGTAGGGGTAGTTTTACCCCAGGAATCGAATGGGAATGGTTAGAAAGTCATAGGAGCGCTGTATGGCGCGATATAAGAGAAATGGATAGTAAAAGGGGCGAAATCACCCAAAGTAACACTTCTCTAAGTTGAACCTTTAGTATTGTAAACTTGAGCCATTAATAGTGGTGTTGAGTCACTTCAGCCACACTCCATCTGAGTAGGTGATCACTGGCCTGAGTACCCTTAGCCTACAAGCTGGGAGTACTAGCACTTCAGGTGCTAGCAGGCAGCAATCACCAGGGCAACCTGCCAAGATGTGGGCTAAATGGATGCAGTACCATCAAAAGGTTGCCAGACCAGGAGTAGAATGGGCAACTGCTGGTAAACCAGACATGAGGAGCCTTCAGACATCCCTCATAGTGGCTTGCCTATACCCAACTGCCAATACACTATTATAAGCCAGAAGCTTGAGGAAGCGGACTAGCCACTAATTGGGTTGACTCAGGGAGTGCTAGAAAGCTAGGACTGGAGTCCACTGTGAGTAACTGGACAGATTAGAGTAGGTAAGGCAGTGTATAGTACCTGGAATCCACTATGAGTAACTAAAGAATAGCTACAGTGGACTCTGAGGGCTAAGTGTGCTCTACAGCAAACAAGTGTAAACAAGTCAACCACAGAGTGGACACTACACTACAAGTCCTTGCTCTGCTTGTGCAGAGGGATGAAAACAAGCTAGAAAGATGACTACTGGAGTTGGAAGGAGAAGTTGGCAATGAGGAGGACATAGTGAGATAGCAGTGGCAACAAGCAGCACCCGATATCTATAATGGTGCACTTGTCTTGTTTAGGTACTTCTGGGATCCAAGTCATAGCTAATCTCACCACTCAACATTGACTCAACATTTTCACATACTTTTGAAAAAAGCAGTAAGCAATTATTGTAGTATTCTTGTGTGTATATATCACTCAAAATATATAACCTTCAGTATATTCATCTGAACTAAGCAGTACACTATAACTTCAACCCACGTGATGTAAAAAAAATGCTAAGTGCCAAGCACCCTTCCTCATGTTCTCCATTTAATAAAGCAGGAATAGCAACAAGTGGACAGCACCTTCAGCAGGTTGAATATTATATTTTACATTAAATGCAGTTCTGATAGCCTGGGAGGGGTCGCCTCCAATTGTGACCACAGTTCCATCTGCAAGAAATCTGCTTGAATGCACAAGGTGTGCTGATTTCTGGTCAGTAAAAATGTTAAAATTGCAGGACCTGTGCAACTTACCTCTGCTAACACAAACAATACAAGAGTAATGACACAATCACCTCCAAGGGCTCTGCCATCTATATTCTTGGTTTGAACACCATAAAAGTATGGACAGGTCTGATCTGCAATAGCATAATGAAGATAATCTATGCTATAGTTACTATTGAACCACATGATCTGCAGATTTCATGAACAATATGCAAATGATGCCAGACAGGTAAACCATATCCAGCATCCCATCAGATGTATCCATTGAGTAGTACCCTTTCTGCACCATTGAAAGAGGCCTTGCACTCTAGGGAGGCAAGGCAGTATGTCAGCCCAAGGGGAATTGTCATTCAAGCTCCAGTGTGCACTGGAGCACATGGTTGTGGAAGATCTATACTGCTCTCTCAATCTACAAGTCAAAGGGATCTATTGTATAAAATTGAATACCAATAACTCACCACTTTCTTTATCTGCAATGTGAAGTCACTTGCAGAGAGATGTCATCAATTGGACTCCATCAATAGTGATTGCCTCTAGATAATTGGTTAGAAGGTCAATTCTAGTTTTAAAGTAGCAGGCTTACATCCAGATGGAAGTGATGTCACATTGCCTCATGAACAACTTTGAACAGAATTTGTCTCATCATATGCATTGCAACAGAGTTAAAAACTTCATGGAAACCACAATAAATTACATGGGTCCAAAAGGTGTTACTTTGGCTACCCCTATTACCACTTTCATTCACCTTCTTAGCTTGTTTCCATTCCTTTGTGCAAGCAGAGCAATGACTTGTAGTGTAGTGTTCACTCTGGCCAACTTGTTTACATTTGTTTACTGTAGAGTGCACTTAGCCCTCAAAGTCCACTGTAGCTATTCTCTAGTTACTCACAGTGGACTTTAGGTACTGTAGACTGTTCTACCTGCTCTAATCTACTAGTTACTCCATTAGGAAAACCACACACTACTTAATCTCATCTTGCATTCTTACCACCACAAAAATTGAAACACATTTTCACTACACACAAACTTCTAAGTAATGTTGCTAGATGCCTGAGGTCATTTTAATGCAAGCAGTGAGTTTTTTATATGATGTGGTCTTGGTTACAAATACAAGCTTTACTGAGTTTGAACACTGAGTAGGTAAAAGTAGGTTCACTTACACAAACTGCAAGTTCTATGTCATGCAGCTGGCTCAGATTGAGCATCACCAAACTTGAATTCAGTGCATCTGCTCTTGGTCTCTCTCTTTTGCAACTAGCCAAGCTCCCACTGCCAACATGCCAGAGGGCCACCACCATATTGGTAAGTCCCAAACCTCTCAGAGGACCTAATGGTGTTTGTCTGTAAAAATGTGGTGGATTATGTCACAAAGGTTAGTTGTCTGGCAATGTCACAAAGCAGAAGCTCACTTATGAATGCAACTGCAGGATTTTATACTCAAGCTTAAGGTGCACCTTTTACCTTGTGTGAGGGCAGAGCTTAGCTCTGATGTTCAAGATGTTCCTGTTTTTGCCAATGCCAAGGGTGTTGAATGACCTGTTAATTTTCTTTCTAAACTAAATCAAGTGATTCTCAAAGGCAACCACATGTATCAACACCACTTGTTTCAGATCAACTATACAATGTATGATGTTCAGGGGGCCCAGGAAACACCCCTTTTGTTATGCCTGAGTATTGGGTATATTTCACACAAACATCATCTACACTAAACCTGGGTTCAAGGACTATCACATATGGAGAATTTTGTGGGTATGCTGGTTCAAGTTGGCAGGACCTCCCTCCAAGGATAGAACAAAACTTACATGTGGTACCACAGGGCAATTGCCAACCTTGCTTTTTCTACTAGCAAGTAACCCAATTTCTTAATCAAAATTATTATATAAGTCATCATTGTATACTTAATGCATTCATTGTCAACAACACCTTATCCACCAAGTTTTTCTCAAGTCTCTACCTCCCAATGTCTCTCAATAATCAAAAGATTACACATATCTCCCCTTCTGATGCATCAATCCTGGTCACAAAACCAAAAACAAAGGATTGAAAGGAAGCAGCTGTGAAACCTATAGTCCCCCTTGTGTCCACTCATGAGCCAGCTCCCAAGCCCCCACCTCACCCTACTCCCAAACCTGCTCCCAAGCCTGCTGTTGAGCCCTCTCCCAAGTCTACTTGAGCATGGAAAGGAAAGCAGAAAGAGCCATATTCTGGAACCACTGCCTCTCCCACTGCACATTCAGAGCAAAGAGCAAAAGCAAAAGTACCTCCCTCTACTCCCACATCTGTACCTGTAGACACATCCCCTCCTATTTGAGTTTATCCTATTCCAAAGCTACCTGTGGCTTGCCATTTACCCTTACTTGAGAATTTTGATTTGAAGGTTTCTAACTCCAGTGGTAGGTCTCAACAATCTCATGGGAGCAGCAAGTTCAGTGACCACAGGCAGCAACAATCCTCACCAGCCACACCATATAATCCTGCACACCTACTACCACCAAGTCAGCCTGGATCTTTGGATGTGGGTGCTGAAAGGCAGTTTGCCTTGCCTTGTGGGTTCAGGTTGAGACTGTTGAACACTCCAATGACATAAGCTTGTACTCTAGCTTTGCCATTGATCAAATAGATAAAGATGAAGAGGAGTAGGTGCAAAGAAAAAGAAAAAGACTTTCAAAGCCAAGGATATGAAGCATTTCTTTCAAAAGTCTCCCAATGGTACAAAAGTACTCTATAAGAAATGTGCATGAGTTCATCCAACAATACCCCTCCAATATCTTTTAATAATTGCATCCTTAGCCATAAGGTCCTAGCAAAACCCAGGATTAACCTATCACATCAACTATGAATACTCTTCCACTGTTAAGTCCAGGTCTCCTTTGGGCTATAAGGTGAACTCTGGGATGGAGATGACAAGTCTGGAGTTGTCAGAGACAGAATGGACTATAGCTCTAGCCCATGTGCTGCACCCTTGCATGAGTTCAGTCCAAAGATTTAACAAGAGGTCAGAGTAGACAACTAGCATCAAAAGTAAGGGAAGTGATCAGATAGGGATAAAGGAGTAACTTGAATTGATATTCAAACTGAGGAATACAAAAGTTATACTAACGTCTTATATGGAGGACAGGAGATAACCATATATAGAGTAAGTACTACAGAGACTGTGGAGCATATGGAGGTGGAGAAAATGCAGATATGAAAGACAATAAAACAATAAGAATGTATGGAAGTAAATGGAGAAGGGGAGTCAGGATGGAATGAAGATGATATCATAGAATGGAGGAGTTATATGGTAACTAGGTACAAGAATGGAGATTAGCCAGAACAAGAATGGAGAGTACTTGAGGATGGAACCAATTAGGACCAAAGTCTGAAGTTGAACAGAGTGTAGCAGAGTTGGGGCACAGGGGACAAACATGGGTATTGAGCTCAAAATTGGACCGGAGTTGGACTTGACAGTCTGGAATATGACATCCACCTCATATACCAGTACTATTTGTCAGCACCTTCAGTCCAATCACTGGGAGTTTTTTGAGTGCTGGTGTGTGAAGCAGCAACAAATCAAGGTGCACTATTTTTGATCACAATACACCATGCAGAAGATCATTAGAAATATGTAGAAAACTTGATAAGAAAGGATAAAATCCAGCTGGCCAATGGGTCAGCTTTTCAATTAGTCAGTTGACCAGATTGGTATAGCATCCAGTCACCAACACACCACCACCACCTCACCTCAACACAATGGACTACACTCACATTCTCACAAAGGAAAGAATAATCACAACAGTGGTTGCAAACACTCCTGGTCTCCATTTGCAGGAAGCCATGCACAATGTATCCATTGTGGATGGTGCTTTGAGCAGAACATGGGCCTGATGTTGCACCCAAATGGTTGTGAGATGTGTATCTATCACAACCACTTCTCCACCATATTGCTGAACAGGATGACCACTGGGGGCACTTGGCAGAGATCGGTCAAGTGGGATCTCAGCATCTTGACAATCTTTGTCACAAGAACAATGATCTTTGTGATGAGCATTATGCTCTATGTGAAGATCTATATCACATCAAAGATCAAAACTCATTGTTCTCAACACCCCCACTACAATCAACCTCCGCAGGGAGGGATTGCCCCTTCTTCCTTGCCAACTTAACACCACCAATGTTGTCCAGATGATCAAGAGAAGTGGCTATCCACTCAATGAGTGGACAGTTATTCTTGAAAGCCCCACAAGTAGAATCATCCTGTGTGAATGCACCACTGCTCCCCTTTACCACAGTGGGCAGCTCCTCTGCCTTACCCATTGTGGGTGAGCCAGAGCCAGCCTATAACCAGCCCTAGCAAAGACACAGCAGAAAGGGAGAAGGACATCACTGCTGACTACAAGACTAGGGTCCTTTAATGGGGGAAAACACTGTCCTCAGATGACAAGAATGCTCCTCCAAAGAAGTGTAAATCTGACTAGTTAGTTGGGGATGATGAATATTGGGAACAACCCTTGCACAAGTTGGAGGAGCACAATGTTGTACTTCTCTGCAGCAAGGGCAAGTGGTTCATGTTCACAGGCCCAGCAAAGGAGAATGCAAGAAGGGCATTCCTTGATCATAATCTGGCTCCCATGCACAAAGGTAATCTGTCTCTGGGCCCAAACATCACCCTGCTCACAAAATGTAGGGTTGTTAAGTCCGGATCTCCTCCGGGCTCAAGGAAGAACTCTGGGTCGGAGATAGGAAGTCCGGAGTTCGATGGAAGCAGAATGGACTTCAGCTTCAGCTTATGTGCTGCGCCCTTATATGAGTTCAGTCCAAGGATTTATCAGAGGGTCAGAGGGTCAGAGTAGACGACTAGCGTCAGAAAGGATCAGACGGGCAGAGGAGTAACTTGAATCGATATTCGAACTAAGGAGTACAGGAGTTGGTACTCTAGTCTTATATACGGAGGACGGGAGTCAACTATATATGGAGTAAGTACTGCTGGAGGCTGCGGAGCATGTGGGAGTGGAGAGGACGGAGATACGAAAGACAATAAAATAATAAGAAGGTTCAGAGGCGATGTCAGGAGGGAATGGAGATGATATCATAGAATGGAGAAACCATATGGTAGGTAGGTACAAGAATGAAGATTAGTCAGAACGTAATGGAGAGTACAAATGGATTGGAACTGATTAGGAACAAAGTCCGGAGTTGGACGGAGTCACCCGGAATTGGGGCGCGAGGGGCGGAGAGCGGTATTGGGGTCGGAGTTGGTCCGGAGTTGGACTTGGGAGTACGGGATATGACAAGGGTAAACCAGATGGTACAAACAGCTGCACTGCACAGAAAAGTAAAGGGAGTATAGCATGGGAGGAAGTACCTGAAGTTGAATAGGGGTGCCCAGAAGCTGAACATGGAGATCTCTAAGAGCATGCAGTATTTCCTAGAGAAGTGGATGGAGCCTGAAGCAACCCAACACCACTACTCATAATCTCAAGTTCACAATACTAAAGGTTTGACTTAAAGATGAAAATGCTAGGAGTTGAGATGGTAAATCCCAAGAGAACTAGGCTGAGTTCTCTGGGTGTTGCATTTAGGTATTTATACTACTGACTACTCATGCACAGACCAAGCTGTGACCGCACATGTGTAGGTAGTAAGACAGTAGGGATATATGCTATAGGTTAAAGATATGACAAGGCTGTAAGTGAGGCTATACGAGCGAGCATGAGGAGTACATGTGTATAGATAATGGGGGTGCGCAATCCCTGCAACCAAGGTTGATCTCCCACGCCTATTGAGTAGGGCTAATTGGTACCGATGCGGTGACACAGCTAGAGACTGTAGTGCGCGATCTTGAATACACACCCACCACATATGTTGTATGCTGCTACAATACATCTGTACACTAGGTAGGTAACTTAAGCATAACCTCCCCTGTTCATTTTACTTGAGGACAAGATATGAGGGAGAACGACATGAAACTAGGAGCACAATACATCAGATCTCGCCGAGTTTATGCAAGAAACATTAACCAACAGGCCAAACCTCATAAAATAATATACTGATGAACTTACAAAAAACTCGGCACGAAACGATCAAGAAGTTGCCGAGAAATAAACAGTGCGTCGAAGACGTGTCAGGTGTCAGCCACAGACGCGTTCTGGCCCCACTTTGCCAGCCTGAGGACACCAAAATCTGCTTGAGTTGGCGATTTTCAGTGCCATTCGAGCTCCCCACCCTGCCGGACCTCCTGGGCATGCTTCAGATCAAATCAGTCAGTATTGATCATCTTTTAGACCATTAAAAACTCACCCAAAAAGCACACAGCTCAACTCCTGCAGGCCATACTAGATACTCACTACCATCCAACTGCTGCTGACGCGGTTGGGTCAACCATGGCGCGTGTAAAAAAGTGTTCGCTTGCGCAGCTGGAGCAGTTCCACAGGACACGAGGGGCACGATGGAGAATGGGAGAAGGAGAGGAGAACGAAGCTCCCAGGTCAGATCCAAGTCAGCTTCCCGGTTCTGCCAGTAGGCCCATGGATGGCCCCAATTCATCCCTCTCCATGCCATGGACCACTCGCTCACATGAGCTTGGAGTGTTGCGAGTCACACTGAGGGAAGTGCAGAATGAGCTGGAGGTCACAAAAGTTTTGCTTGCAGGACGTACAGCTGAGGTTGAGGAGAAGGGCCTGGCTCTTTCGGAGAAAGAAGTCACGTTGAACCATGTACAAGACAAGCTTCACGTCGCACAGGAAGAGCTCCATTCCATGCGCATCACCCTTCATGACACCCAGGACCAATTGTCAGCTGCAAGGACCAACTCAACTAAGTGGTACTCACTGCTTTGACTCGAGCGACACTAAGTGTCGTGTTTGAAAGGACAAGCCCAGGGACTCACTAATTGATTGAAGATGCTTGAAAATACTCTCGTTCCCACCCTAAACGCGAAGGCCAATGCAATGGTCAATGAAGCAAAACGGAAGCTTGCTGATGCAGAAGCAGCTGCTTCCTCTTCTGATGGAATTGTCACGTCGTTACGAGACCAGCTGTCTTCCTGTTGAAATCAAATGAAGATGCATCAAATGCAGGCGCTCCGTGCTACTCGCAAGTTAGCTTTGACAATTACGAGGGAGAAACACACCTCAATGTCATGTCTGTCCCACCATCTCTTCAATCGCGGGAAGAGTGCATACTCAATGCAGTTTTGTTCTATTGCACGGTCCTTTGTCCTTGCTGGGTGCGCTTGTAAGGAGGTTGGATCAGTCATTCAGTCGATAGTGGCCACATTCGGTGTACGTGTTCTGAAATGCATGAGCAGTCGAACTGTCGGGAGGATAATATTAGAGGGAGGGTTAGCATCACAAATACAAGTTGCTCATGAAATTGTGATGTCAGACTGTAAGTTATATTCAGTTGTTGTTTACAGCATCATGCTGAAATCTCTGGCGTACAAGCTATAACCATCAGCACGGACAGCACTTCTCACCATCATATCGACTACACTTCTCAGCATGTCGCAATGAAAACCCCTCAGTCGGCCGCTTCCCAGAAGGATACTGGTTCCCATGTTGTGCGTCTTCTTGGTGTCGACTCGTCCGTCAACCACAAAGCCGACATGCAACTCGAGGAGTTAAAAGCAAAAGTCAACTCGTATACACACCTCTACAACAACTTGCCGTTGTCGCACTGGACAAAGACTCACCTGTCATCCTTGGATGTCACACAGAAGCTTATGGGCGTCAATGGAGACCATTCAAGTGACCAGCTCAAGTTTTTGCAGGTGTCAAAGAGTGGAAAAAAGATAACACCTACCTCGAACTTGGACAAGACAGCCTCAGTGGACCCCTATCTTCTGAGCTGGTGGAGGCTGTTGCCAATGCCCACGAGGAAGTCCTTGAACAAGCTGGCAGTCTTGATGCTTGGAATACCCTGTCCCACACTGAATGGAGTGCGAGAGAAAATGCTGCACAAGAATGCGTGGCACGACAGCTTGGGAAGGAGGCATTCAACTCACTCTCTGAGGAGGAGCAACATCACTGGACCCTGATTGTATGAGCTGGTTGCTGCATGCATAAGGAGCTGAATGGCATGAAGGGGGGTTGTGTGGGGATGGCTGCATGCTGGGAGGAGAGTGGCTTTGAGCGGCCAATCCTATTGGCCAATAAAGATAACGCAGCAACATTAAAGGGTATCTCGGACACTGACATTACAGATGCCCTGACTGCAGCAGAGCTTCGTGCTTTTGAGGTCAGTGGTTGGGGAGGGCCCAAGACGACCAGCATTGCGGGGGCAATTTTTAACAATAAAGACGATAAAAAGGGATTGCAAGATGCACACCGCCAATACTTTGTGGTAATCAAAGGGCCGGGGGAATCAACCACATTCCCCAACACAAGTAACGTTCGCTATCAATCCCACTGCTTCGCTGCCGAAGAACTAATCACCTACCTTGACAACTACATCGCGCTTCTAATTCAGACGCGCTACAAGAAGGAGAAGCATAATTTTAGTCACATGGAGCCTCCGACTCAACCAATACATCCATGTCGACCACGGAATGAGAGAGAGCCTGGATGCCAACCACGAACGACCATAACGAGGGCACTCTTGGTGCCTACTGAGTATGTGCACGTCAAAAGCCCACAATGACATTGCATCAGTACAACGCAGAAGCACTCTACTGACACAATAACACTGCAGACTTTATATCCTCAACGTGCACCTTATGCAAGTGGACTGGAGCACAGCCGTCACATGGAACTAAATGCGCACGCCAAGAAAGTTGCACGCGAGAGTCAGGTGAAGGAAGCGGAAAGGTTAGCCACAGCTGCAAAGGAGAAGGCGAGAGTGGACGCCATTACCCTTGTCCTTGACACAGCCATGTTAGAACGTCTAATGCGTGCTCAATTGGACGATCAGCTTGCTGTACACCGACACTGTGACCCAACAATTAAGGCCAAAAGTAATTACAAGAATCACGAGGCCAAGCTCACAGCGGTTAAGGCAGCTGTAGCTGACTTTCTCAAACTATCTTTGCCTCAAGCCAGGTCGGGGACACCTTCTACAGACTTGACGGCATATTTGCTCAGTCGCGGGCCCAATGATACGAACAACAACACTGAAGAAAGTGTCCAGTATTCTAGCTCGAAAAGTGACTCGGATTCAGAACTCTACTAAATCATGGTATTCCACTCTGCTTTCTTTGTTCTTCTCATTATATCCATCATTTACATTCCAATTCTTAATCCTTAACGTTCTACTACTCATATTATAGCTATATCTTGTGGATTCTTACTTTTGGCCCCTTTGCAATGCACTGTGTCACCGAGTGATGAGGTTTTGGCATATGGGAAACTTACATAAGCGTAACAGCTTTGTGTAGGGGAATGCGCACCCCCATAGATAATTGATCAATGCATGAGGTGTATTGTCACATGACAAAAACAAAAGAAAAGTTAAATTGTAAGGTTGTAAGTTCAAAACTGAGCAAAGTAAAAGTTTTGAATAAAATATGTATGTTCATGACAGAGTCAGAGTGGATCAAGGAGAACAAAGACCACAAGTGGGTCATCAGGGCCTTGTTGACAGCTCCTCTGGCCACTGTTACACATGTACATATTTTATTTAAACTTTTACTTTGCTCAGTCTCAAACTCATAACTTCATGCTTTAACTTTTATTTTCTTTAGTCACATGATCTAGTCACATAATCCCTATGCACATGACCTATCATGCAACCTAACACCTCATGCATTTATCTATTATCTACACACATGTACCCCTCATGTAGCCTCATGCATAACCTCATTGTATCTATCACAAATAGTATATTTACCCACTGCCTCACCACTTACACATGTAGGTGTATAGCTTGGTCTGTGTGCAAGTAGTCAGTAGTATAAATACCTGAATGTGACACCCAGAGAACTTAGTCTAGTTTGGGATTTACTGTCTCAATTCCTGTTAAGTCCAGATCTCCTCCAGGCTATAGGGCAACTCTGGGACGGAGACGAGAAGTCCAGGATGAGGACAAGAAGTACAGAGTTTAGTGGAGATGGAATGGACTGCAGCTTCAGCATATGTGCTGTGCCCTTGCATGAGTTTAGTCCAAAGATTTAGCGGACTCGAAGGGTCAGATAGTGTCAGAAAGGATCGGGCAAGAGTAGAGGAGTAACTTGAATTGATATTCAAACTGAGGTTTTACAGGAGTTGTACTAGGGTCTTATATACAGAGGATGGGAGTTAACTATATATGGAGTAAGTACTGCGGAGGCTGTGGAGCATGTGGAGGTGGAGAGGGTGGAGATATGAGAGACAATAACACAATAAGAAAGTTTGGAAGTGGTGTCAGGACGGAATGGAGATGATATCATGGAATGGAGGAGTTGTATGGTAAGTCAGTACAAGAATGGAGTTAGAATGTAATGGAGAGCATGAAAGGGTTGGAACCGATTAGGATCAAAGTCCAGAGATGGACGGAGTAGCCCGGAGTTGGGGCGTGAGGGGCGGAGATCAGTATTGGGGTCAGAGTTGGTCCGGAGTTGGACCTGGCAGTATAGGATATGATGTGCTTGCCGCCAGAAAATTCCAGGAGCATCAGCGATGCAGGGCGGAGAGGAAGCGGGAGGAGGAGCAGAAGAAGGCGGAAGAGGAGCAGAAGCATGCAGAGGAGGCCAGGAAGGCGGCAGAAGTGAAGAAAGCGGAGGAGGCATGGAAGGCAGCGGAGGCCAAAAAGGCCACAGTGTCGGTGAGGGGCACATTGACTGCAGGTGGAGGAGCAAAGTGTGAGGGGTGTGAGTCCACTGGTGTGGACTATACCATGGAGATGCCCAGTGGTAGCAAGGCCACCACATGTGATCACTGCCACAGGCAGAAGATGGAGTGCATGTGCCCCAGAGTGGAGAAAAAGGAGCGTCAGCAGGTTCGGAGTCCAGAGGTGGAGGACAACAAGGAAGATGAGGAGGAGGAGGATGCCCTCCAACTAATTGCGAGGGCCATCGATGACCTTATGCAGGAGTTGAAGGAGATGCAGTGGGAGTACCGGGAGCAGGGAAAATGGGTGGCTGCCGCCATCAACAACCTCCAGCATATGCTGGATCTGGAGTATGTGGCAGGACCGGAGGAGGAGTCGGATCTGGAGGTGCCCGAGGAGGAGGTGGCAGAGGCCTCAGCAGAGTTGGGGGAGTTC
This sequence comes from Hydnomerulius pinastri MD-312, assembly GCA_000827185.1. Lineage (NCBI taxonomy): Eukaryota > Fungi > Basidiomycota > Agaricomycetes > Boletales > Leucogyrophana > Leucogyrophana pinastri. Next base: position 29,847 of record KN839896.1, on the reverse strand, counting down.
AGGAAGGAGGTGGAGCAAGCGGCAGAAGAGCCAGAGGATGAGGGGAGTGAGGAGGAAGAAGGGAGTGATGATGATGAGGTGTAGATAGTTTTTGTTTTTGTTTTTTCTTTAAAAATAAAGGTCTTCATTGAATGAGAGAAAATCGGAGTGATGCGGAGTTAAGGCTCGGAGTAAGGTCCAGGCTTGTCGGGGTAGCGAGAGTGGAAATTTTCAACAAGATCTGATGCATGTCTGAGTTTTGTAGTGAGTAACTACAAGGTTTCTTCATCAGTACCTTCATATCCAGCCCAGCACACCAAGTATAGGAGTTGGTAATGTTGCCATCGCTGGTCAATTTTAGAGTCTAGGATCTCAGAGATTTCGAATTCCGGTTCTCCATCAACTTTGACCGCTGGAGGCAGAGGTTGGATGTGATTAGGGATTGTGTTTGGAACAGAGGGTTTGAGTTGGGATACATGGAAGACAGGATGAACGGAGTGCATGGAGTCGGGGAGATGGAGTGTAAAGGAGTGTGTTCTGGCTTGAGCAATGATGGCATATGGTGTTACACAAGAGGTCCGAGTTCAGGAAGGTCTGTTCTGCAACGGGTTCTTGAGACTGTGAGTTGCTAGGCAACGAGCTCTTGAGGCTTCTAGTCGCCGGCCTTAGTTCTCTAGGGAGTCTTCCCTAGAGGTTCTCTAAGGTTCTGAAGTTCAGAGGGGAGCCAAGTAAAAGGTAAGATTGCATAGCTCAAGTTAGGGTTTCCTATACTTGAGCTGCGAGACTAAATATGTTGTACAAGTAACACCTAAGACACGGTCGGAAAAGTCCACACAACAGAGCCGCCACATATGACTTAACAGATTGCGCCTGGGAAACGGGCTCTGTTTGTCACAAATACATACAACAGATACAAAAGATATATTTAACTCTGACAATAAAACATGGCCAAGCAAACAAAGGCAGAACAACAAGGGTGATTATAGATAAGATATGGATAAGACTTTTCCCCAAGGACATATCCATGACAAACGTCACCAAAGTTGGAAACTTTGATTATCTCGCAAATACTGCACATGTCCTTAAATATAATTGGGCAGAATATTTTGTATCAGATTTCAAGTCAGGGGTGTCCACTGAGAGTGTATTTGACGATGGTACATATTCGAAAATAGAGTCTGAATTTGTAGCTAAAATGGTTGATACACTTTTTCACAAACATAATTTGCATATGTGGTATATATGAGGGAGTGCGCCACTAGGAGGGCCACTAGGAGGGCCGCTAAGTGGCCCACTGTGGGGATAAGGGAGACACCGAGGGGCGGGCTATAGGTGGAAGACCAAGGTAAAATGGAACTTGATTGCCAAGGCCGCCAATTTGATGGCGAGGCCAAGCATTGCGACAGCAAGAAGGGTTGATGTTACTTCTGATAACGGCCTTATCCACCATACGCGTGGAGCTGGCTGTTGTACAATGATATCAGCATGCAGAGGGCTGGTAGGTTGGGATAATTACGTGTACATGGGCTCGGTGTCTGTGTAACATTCTGGTCTTTCGCTGGACACGAATGGGAAGTGTGCGCTGGATACACTTAGAAGCCAAAGTCAATCGAGCCAGTATATGACTTACCACCATGTCCACAAAACAAGATGCTGGAGCATCGCGTTTTGTGGGCTATTTATGAATGTCACAGGCAGTTCATTTGGTGTTGTCTACTGTGCTAATCTCCACACTTGAGCATAAAAGAACAAAAAGTAACCAACCTTATCCCGGTCCTTCATATATGAGCACAAGTACAATAACATTGTGACTGAAAAAAAAATACAAAGCCAATCAGCGCGGTTGAGAGCCAAGAACGAGGATAGGCAGTGTGGAGAATGGCAAGCGCTTTAATCCTAGAACAAGGTAGTGAGGTAGTGCCAGTCCACAGACAAGAGTACTAAATGGCAAAGATTTGGGCTCTTCTGCATGAACTCTGTCCGCATTCTTTGCCAATGGTTCTATGCTACTGCACCATCTGCGGGTGCGAAGGGAAAGAAGTCACAAAGAGTGAGAAATGAAACCATGAGAGGAAAGATTGCGCCCACCTTGCTCTCCAAGATCGGGCGGTAGAATCCACCAAGGTAAGTGTCTGAGCATGGGCATTTTCTGCATGTATACTGAATTAGCGTCTAGGGAACTATGTGTCAGGCTATGTCCAAACTATCGATCAGTCAAAACATACCTGAACCAAGGGTGAGTTAACCTAGGAGACATTCCATCAGAATATGAGGTGACAATGTTGTTTAGAGCCCATCGGTGGAAGAGATCGCACAGGATGTTTTCAAAATGACGCTGCAAGATGAAATATCGACTCCAGAGCATAGCGCGCCTGACCAGTGTGTGACTACAGGCCCATCAGCACTCAACTGTCATGAGCAACAAGCACAGTACCATGGGGCCTTGGAGGAGGTCTTCGCGATGCTTGCCCTTATTGACCACGAACTACATACAAGGGCACAGAGAACCTCAGAATTGGTGGAAGGGCTGGATGCTTAGGGCACACAGAATACTGTTCTGGTCGCGCTGGAGAGTGAGGAACATTGGTTGGTGGAGGCCTTGCGAAAGGTCACGTACCTGGACACTGGGGGGGACAAGACCAACGAGATGCTTTGTGGCGAAATAGCGCATAACATAGATCGGGTCCTCGCGGCAGTGAGAAGTATTAAGGAAACTTTAGGGGCCAGGACTCCAGAGGACTTGTGTCAGAAAGATAAAGCCTCAGAAGTAGTCGACACTGGTGAGATGGTTTCAAAAGAGAAACTATTAGCTACTCATCGAACTCAACAGAAGAAAAGTTTCATCAATACCTTCGCAACACCAATCCAATCATCCTCCTACCCATGCTCATTGGCCTCATTTTGAACATCTTTGCACATGTCACTCGACCCTGGTGTAATGCCACGCTGGGGCTTCTGAATCTACTTCTGAAGATGATTCTGGGTGATGCGTCTGGAGCCCCTCCAGCTTCTCGGGGCCAAGATTACATCCCCAATGACATACGCACTGTTCGCAAGAAGTTCGATCTAGAGCCGTCTACCCACACCTATGTGACTTGTGTCAGATGCTCCTGCATGTATGCACCGATTATGAAGGGAAAGCAGAAGACATACCCAGAACGTTGCACATTCAAAAAATATCGAGGCAGTAAACCTTGTGGACAGCTTTTAGTAAAATCCACTAAAGCTGGCGAAGGTAAAGTTCACCTACCAATAAGGCTGTTCGTCATTCAAGACTACGGCAATTTTCTGGCTGGAATATTGAGCTGCCCTGGCATGGAGGCAGCTTTGGAACGTGGGACAATGCTGAACGACAAGCATCAGCTTTGGGACATCAAGGACGGAACAGCCATTACCGAGATCGAAGGCCCCAATAGAAAGCCATTTATGGACAGACTGAAGAGGAGCGACCTCAGGTTAGCCTGGAGTCTCTCCGTCGACTGGTTTAATCCACACGGCAACAAGACCGCTGGGAAGAAAAAATCTGTAGGCTCAATTGCCATGGCACTCCTCAACCTCCCCCCTAGCCTTCGGTATAAAGCGGAGAACCTGTACTTAGTCAGCGTCATCCCAGGTCCTAGAGAACCATCCCTTGACGAAGTTAATCATTTCCTCCGGCCTCTCATTGACTTCTTCCTGCCTGCTTGGAAAACCAGCACCTGGTTCACCAGAACCACGGACCATCCCACGGGTCGTCTGGCACGATCTGTGATTGCACTGGCCATCAATGACTTACAGGCTGTGTGCAAAATTGGCGGTTTCGCGGCACCCACAGCTATCCATCTGTGTAATCTCTGTTGGTTGCAAAAGTCAGATATCAGCAACTTTGATTGTGAAGGGTGGAGACGCCGTACTTACCAAGAGCATTTTGATGCTGCTGTGCGGTGGAGAGATGCAGAGAGGAAAAAGGATCGGGACAAAGTTTTCAAGGAGATAGGGGTCCGATGGTCCGAGCTGCTTTGTTTGCCATACTGGGACCCCACTCGCTTTCTGGCTATCGACGGCATGCACAATCTCTTCCTTGGCCTGGTTCAGTTCCATTTCAGAGACTTGATTGTCATTGACAAGCCAGCGAATATGGACCTATGCAGATCCAATGAATCCCCCGCCAAACCACTCAATCTGAAGGAGCTAGAGAAGGGTAGAAAAATACTCAATATGAATTCCACTATGACAGCGCTGAGCCGGTTACGCGCACCTGTCTTGCTGAAGTTGGTGGAGGAGTGCGACAAACTTGACGCGATAGACTCTGTGCGAAACCACCCTACAAAGAAGGAATTGATTTGAACACTAATGGTGAGCCTTATTTACTTACACTGTAGCCATATCTAAATGGTATGGAAGTCACCATCAACCCAGCCCTACACGCCCATGGAAGTTGATGAGGGAAACAATGTTCAACTTGAAGCTGCCAACATTTTGGGGGACGAGCAGGTTTCTCGTTGTGTTTTGGGCAGTCTCTGGCAAGACCTTTGAGTCCACACTTGAAGCATCGTCCCTCTTTGAACAAGGTATCCTGGTCAGGGAGTGCTCTGTTGATGTCTAGAGCATTGAGGTCCCTCCTGGATGAGGAAGGAGGGTTTCTTCTGAGGTGATTGAAATCTCTAATCTGTTGCTCAAAGTGCCTGTCCATTCTCCAGTTGAAGTCAAAGGTGGCCGCTTGTTCATACTATTGGGTGATGGTGGTTGAAGGGGAGATCTCCTCTACCCCTGCCCGATCCTTTCTAATGCTAGTTGTCTACTCTGACCTCTGACCCTCTGCCAAATACTTGGACAAGACTTGTGCAAGGGTGCAACACATACACTGAAGCCGTAGTTCATTATGTCTCCATCAAACTCTAGACTTCTTGTCCTTGTTCCGGACTTCTCATCTCTGTCCTGGAGTTTCCCTATAGCCTGGACAAGATCCAGACTTAACACACTCCTGGATTGCATTACCCCTCTCCTATTCAGGAGGATGTCTTTCAAAACAATGTGTCAGACCATTCTCCCATCTGCCCAGCAGTACTGGCAGGCCCAGGGATCCCCAGTCCTACCTTCCCTGACACTGTCACTGCACAACAGGTATTTGAGGACTTGCACTACAACTATAACCCACATGGCCAAGTTCCCCACACCTTCCTCGTACCTCCTCAACCCATTGTGGAGACAACTAGTGGAGAAAATTGAAGACTGGGTCTTCAAGGGTAGAGAGGGGGTAATGTTATGGTAAATGTCCTTGTTGTGATTTTTTACTTACTTCTACCTCACCCTTGCCTTGTGTCCATCACAAACTCTCTTTCTTTCCTCTTTCATCTACCTTCAGCCACTATCCCATCTTGTACCTCACACGCCCCCTTCACTTGTTCATACATGCTTTCTCCTCATGTTCCCTTATCACCATCTACATGCACTAGAAGCATGGACACTTTCCCCTTAACCCTAGTACATGCATAGACCTCATGTTACTTGTACAACATATATAGTCTTGCAGCTCAAGTCTAGGGAGTCCTAACTTGAGCTATGCAATCATAACTTCTACTTGGCTTTCTTCAGAAACTCTCAGAACCTTAGAGTGTTACAAATGTACATATTTTATTTCAAAACTTTTACTTCACTCAGCCTCAAACTCACAACTTCGCAACTTCAACTTTTATTTCTTTTGGTCATGTGCTTTCACATGATCCATCATGTGACATAACACCTCATGTGTTTATCTCATACTCATTCACACAGCCTCACTCATAGCCTTGTCATATCTCTAACCTATAGTGTATTTCCCTACTGCCTCACTACCTACACATGTATGAACACAGCTTGATCTGTGCACCAGTAGTCAGTAGTATAAATACCTGAATGCAAACACCCAGAGAACTCTAGTCTAGTTCTCTTGGGATTAACTGTTCTAAATCCTAGCAATTCTCCTTCTGAGGTCAACATTTTAGTGTTGTAGACTTGAGCCCACTCATAGTGGTTTTAGGTCACTTCATAGAGAACCTCTAGGGAAGACTCCCTAGAGAACTAAGGCAGGCAACTAGTAGGCTCAAGAGCTTGTTGCCCAGCAACTTGCAGTAACAAGAACTTGTTGCAGAACAGACCCCCCAGAACCCAGACCTTTTGTGTAACAAGATGTCTCACAGGTGTACAAGTTTGGATCCACTGTCTACATTTGTATCCTTGACAGGTGGAAACTTGATCCTCAAGCTGGAGAAGGTATATTTGTTGAGTTTAATAATGAGAGCAAAGGGCTCTGAGTCTATTGGCCAGGGAAAAACAGGGTTTTGGTGGAGAGAGATGTTAGCTTCTAACCCAAGGAGGTGTTTATCCCAGGAAACATTCAGCTTGAGGGAGAGCCAAAGGGCAGTGATGATTGAGACAACCAAAATGCCACCTAGCTTACTCCCTCAACAACCACCAAAATGATCCTACCCACTGTGGAAGACTCAGAAGTGCCAGTGAACCCTGACACACCTGTTCAGTCATGTTGTGCGTGACTGCTCTGTCTGGTTATTATGCCAGATTGAACTGAGGTGAGCAGGCCACTACCACCACCAAAGATCCTGCCAACCTCGCTGAGGATGGAAATGGTGAAGATTTTGATTCACTCCCATTATTTGCTTTTGTGAGTGCCAAACATGAGTCAACTCTGAAGGAGGCTTTGAATGGTCCAGACACAGCTGAATGGTAAGAGGCAATTGACTATGGGCTTGGTCCACTTGAAAAGTTGAACATATGGGAAGTTGTTGATGCACCACCCAATGCCAAAATCATACCTTGTCACTTTGTACTCACAACAAAACATGGCCCAAACAGCAAGAAAATAAAGCTTTGTGCACAACTTGTAGCCAACAGTCACTGATAGCAACACAGTGTCAATTACTTCAATATATCAGCACCCACTGCACACATGTCTTCAATTTGCACTGTACTCACAAAAGCTGTCAAATACAACTGGGAGATTCATTGAGTTGATATTAAGAGCACTTACCTCTATGCCAAAATCAAGGAAGTCATTTAAATGCATGCCCCACTAGGATACTTGAAGCCTGGACAGGAGGGAAAGGTGCTGAAGCTGTTAAGAGGGCTGCATGGGACAAAGCAGACAGGATTTGAGTAGTTGGAAGAGTTAGCAGGGATGTTCAATGAGATGGGATTCAGCCATTGTCTCTTCTTAAATAGAGATCAAATGAATACCTATAAAAGTATATCCAAAACAAAATCACTATCAAGCCATGGTCAGTATCTTGTTCGCAGGATAGATCCTATTTTAAAAGACTGATAACATGATGTTCATTGGGTGGGTTACCATATAGAAACAATCAATGACTAAAGTATAGATTCAGTAGCTTAGACCTACCCAAGTACCCAATGTTCTTATAGAAAGACTTTGTTCCTCTGTCTACTAGCTTCACTTGGATCCTCTGTTGCCCACCTGACTATCAGAACTGTTCTGACCTTAGCACTATGTTGGCTAATCAATTAGTGAAACAGCTAGCCTTATGGTGTACTTAGCAACTTGAGTGTAATCCTTTGTAGTGACTGTCTTTCAGGGGGAGCATCAGTGTAGTCTATCTCTTGCTTAAACCAGCTACAAGTCTGTCTTGCAACTCTCTGGTACTTTGCTTAGGGTCTTAGCACTTAGCTTTGAATCTTACTAGGGACTTTCAGTAGTCTCCTATAGTCTTAGTCTTATAATCACACAGAGGGGATGGACTTATGCAAAGATTTGACTGTGTGAGGTCAAATACAGGGACTGATTTGTGAGGGGATCACTTTGTGGTTAATTTATTGACTGACAATCAGATGAGGAGAGCTCTTCAATGGCCTCCTTGTATACTATATGCAAGCAGCTATGTTCCTACTTTGGGAACTCTCTACTTATGGTTAGATGAGGTCAGTATCAAGGTACAAAGACATGAAAGCATAGCTTTGTGTATAGGTTTCACATCAGTTCATCAGCAAGGTTACAAAAAGTCTGGATCTACTGATTTCTTCTGGATTGGTCTGGAATGACTGGAGTCAGTAGAATCAGTAAGATAAGTCAGTTGAGTGACCCCAGACAAAATCAGCAACCCAGTCCAGAGTGCTTCTGGAAGCAGTCATTCAGAACCTCAGACACTCCAGCCAGCCAACCAGCTAGTCATTCAGAACTTCAGACACTCCAGCCAGCCAGTGTGTCACCCAGACCTGATTCAAAGCTAGACAACCTGCAAGTGCACACCAACTTTCAAGTCTACTCTAGAATCTCAGAAGATCAAATTCACAGCTCATAAGTTTATTTCAGACAGCTAGAGTTCAAATAGGACATTGTACTACAGTGCTACACAATATCTCATCACATATTATTGTTTTCATGAGAAATAAATGAAACTTTATTTATCAAACATATACATACATGATAATATGTACTGTAAACTAAAAATAGGGGGTGGGGCAAGGTTGGGGGCACAGATGGGGTTGGAGGGTGTGGATGAGGTGATGAGGGAGTGGATGGGGTGAGGGTGTGAGTGGGATGGTGAGGGTGTGAGTGGGGCATGGAGGCTGTGGACAAGACAGGGAGGGTGTGGTTGAGGTGGTGAGGTCATGAGTGGGGTGTGGAGGGAGTGGATGAGGTGGTGAGGGTGCAGTTGAGGTAGTGAGGGTATGAGTGAGGTGTGAGGGTGTGGGCAAGGCATTGAGCATGCTGGTGAGGTGGTGAGGGTGTGAGTGGGGTGTGGAGGGTGTGAGTGGAGTGGTGAGGGTGTGGGCGAGGCGTTGACAGTGCAGATGGGGTATGCAGGGTGCAGGTGAGGTGGTGAGGGCACGAGTGAGGTGTGGAAGGTGTGGGTGAGGCATTGAGCATGCTGGTGAGGTGGTGAGAGTGTGAGTGGGGTGTGGAGGGTGCAAGTGGGCTGATGAGGGCGTGAGTAGACTGTGGAGGTGTGGTGAGGATGGTTGGGGTGTGGTTGAGGCAGCAAGGGTGTGGGTGAGGTGGTGAGGATGTGGGTGAGGTGGTGGTGAGGTGGGTGTGGAGGGTGTGAGTGGGGTGTGAAGGATGTGGTTTGAAGTTTGAAAGTTGAAACAAACATCACATCACATGATCACGTGACACATCTGAACACAAAATTCTCTAAGTCCCACCAACTAGCAAAGTACTACCTACACTTTACTACACTTTACTATCCTTACTACACTTTTTTTACTACACTTTTTGTTACACTTTACTACACTTTTTACTACACTTTCCTACACTTTTTTACTACACTTTACTACACTTTTTACTACACTTTTCTTACTACACTTTACCTACACTTTACTACACTTTTTTGCTACACCTGACTACACTTTTACCCACACTTTGCTACACTTTTTAACTACACTTTGACTTCACTTTAGCACTTTTTTGCCTTACTTTACTACATCTTTTTTGCTACACTTAACTACACATTTTGGTGCAATTTTATTACGCTTTTTGGTACATTTAGCCTACTAGATAGCTGTTCTGATTATATAGTTGCCTTGTAAATAGATTATACTAAGCTTTTAAAATTCTAAATTCTAATTGTCTGAGCCTAGTGTTACGGTAAACAACCTTGTTACAGTCCCCTAACTTGTTTTCACCTCACCTTTACCTTGTGTCCATCATGAACTATATTCCCTTCCTTTTTCATTCACCCATGCTTCCTCATGTTTCCTTATCACTCACACTGCCTCCTCGTGTTCCCTTATCACCATCTACATGTGTTAGAAGCATGGACACTTTCCCCTTAACCCTAGTACATGCATAGACCTCATGTTACTTGTACAACATATTTAGTCTTGCAGCTCAAGCACAGGAAACCCTAACTTGAGCTATGCAATCCTACCTTTTACTTGGCTCTTCCCAGAACCCTCTGAACCTTAGAGAACCTCCAGAGAAGACCCCCTAGAGAACTAAGGCAGGTGACTAGAAGCTTCAAGAGCTTGTTGCCAGCAACTCGCAGTCACAAGAACTCATTGCAGAACAGACCCTCCAGAGGACCTCTTGCATAACACCTAGTGGTTAGCTGGAATTTCTGGCTATACAACTAACTTGAACCCCCACCATACTGGGCTTTTAGAACTCTAAGATTCTGATAATCTAAGTCTATTAACCCTACCTAGTAATCTGACTAATTGTGAACTTGGCCAATTGACCAGCTGGATTTACTGGTTGTCTCATAGACTTGTGAACTGAAGTCACTGCAATACTGATTTACTGCAAGGCTTATTGACTGGATGCTCTACCAATCTAGCTAACTGACTAATTGGGAAGCTGGCCTATTGGCCAGCTGGATTTACTGGCTGCCTCATAGACTTGTGAACTGAAGTCACTGGCATACTGGTTTACTGCAAGGCTTATTGACTGGATGTTATGCCAATCTAGCTGACTGGCTGACTTGGAGTCTGATGGCACTGGTTACACTGTAGATCTTACCAACTAATATACTTACAAGCTTGAAGTGTCTGGAGTCACTGATATGACAATATGTTTGGAACATCAGCAAATCAGCTTTTTAGGCACAGTGACCACAGCCACCACAGCCACAGCACATTTGGCCACAGTGCCACAGTGCCACAGCCACACAGAGCACAGTAATACAGTAAGTTAAAAGTGTAGTAGAGCTCACTTAAAATTACATTTTTATGAAGGCTAGATGAGTAAATAGCTAAATACTCAAAATGCATACTAATGTAAGCCTATTTGTATTGTAAAAGTGTACAAGAAATGTGGTTTAAAATGCTAGTACTTTAGGCTAATTGAGTGTAGCCTTATTTTCCTAATGAGCTGTAGGGACTTGTCGAAATTTTGTGAGTTGAATGTGTCATGTGATCTGCATGGCACATCAACTCATTCTCAAACCTGCGCTTGTTCCTCACTCTTTCACAGCCACAATCAACCCATGACTTGGGAAAATGCAAGGTAAGTGATTAAATACCCTCACTAATGTGCTTATAAATTACCCAGTCCCAGTCCTCAGTCCCACCCCTGCTGTAAGCAGGCCAACACCACCTCAAGGCCCACCTCCACGCACCAAAACAAACACCAGTGCCCAAACAAACACCCAAGTGACCTGCCCACAACTCAAACAACCCACCCACACCCCACCTGTGACCCAGGCCACTCGCCAGCAAGCCAAACGACCGACCCATGTCTCAAACAACCCACCTGCACCTCAAATAACCCACCCGCACCTCAGACAACCCATCTGCACCTCAAACAACTGGCCCGTGCCCCAAACGGTGCACCCGCACCCCACCTATGACCCAGGCCACTTGCTGGCGAGCCAAACGACCCACCCCTGCCTAAAACACCTATTCACGCCCCAAACGGCACATCCTGCACCTCAAACAACACACCCGCACCCCAAGCAACCTGTCCACAACCCAAATGACCCACTTGCAACACAAATGACCTGCCTGCACCCCAAACAGTACACCCACACCCCACCTGTGACCCAGACCACTCGCCAGTGAGCCAAACGACCCACCTGCATGTCAATGACCTACCCACACCTCAGACAACCCACCTGCACCTCATGTGACCCATCCGTGCCCCAAGCAGTGCACTCACACCCCACCTGTGACCCAGGCTACTTGCCAGCAAGTCAACTGACCCACCCATGCCTCAAACAACCCACCTGCACCCCAAATGGCGCATCCCACACCTCAGACAATACATCTGCACTGCCGATGCCAGCCCACATCCCAAGCAACCCGTCCATGACCCACACAACCCGCTCCCAACCCAAACAACCTGCTCCCAACCTGTTTGCAACACAAACAACCCGCCTGCTGGTAGTTTTTATTATTACTATACATCATGTAGAATATAGTGTACAACTGAGTAATTACTCTAATAAACTGTTTTTGATGTATCTAGCTAAGTCTGAATACTCTACTGCCTCTATACAGTGCTGTGACATACTGTGACATGCCTGTACAATGGGGGACCTCTCTGTGGCACTGTCACACTATGGTGGCTATACAGTGCAGTACAGCCACTTAGTGATTTGCTGATGAAGTATGACTGACTGGAAATCTGAGGGGCTTGGATGGTTGATATGAAGCCTGGGAGGCAAAGAGTATGGACTGGCGAGGTAAACACACTGTGAATACATAGATGCCATTGTGAACCATAGCACATAAGTGATGAAAAAGGAAGCTTGACCATTGACCAAGTGACAAGGGCAGGTATAGCAACTAAGAATGGAAGTTTCACCATTGATCCAGATGAGTATAGGTACCTCCAATGCTAAGGCAGGGTGTTCCAAGTGTGCCATAGTGCATAAGCGATGAAAAATGGAAGTTTGACTGTCAACCAAGTGACAAGGGTGGGTATAGTGATTAAGAATGGAAGGCCATGGCATAGATGCCTCCCAGAGGGTGTTCCAAGTGTGCCATAGCACATAAGCAATGAAAATGGAAGTTTGACTGTTGACCAAGTGACGATGGCAGGTATCCCCTCCAAGGCTCCAAGCCTTTTATTGAGCTGTTGTGGGGCAGAACATATGAGCCTGAGAGGCAAAGGTTATGGACCAGTGAGCTAAACATGCTGCAAGTATGTCCAATGGATTGTAAAGACTTTGAGTACTCACCATGGGCAGGGAATAAGACACATTGTGTGTATTTTGGAAGGGTGAGGGGCTTCAATGCAACACATTGTGTGGATGCCAGATGTAATGGGCAGACAAAAATGAATTAAAACAATTAAAATAACTTACGGGGAGCAGGTTTGGTTTGCTCAGCAACCTAAGCTACCCACTCTGTTTAGAGTGTCACCCTGTTGATACCTGAACTCTTGAGTCCTTCTAGCATGACATTTTTTTCTCTTGACAATAAGCCCATCAGCACTGAAGCCAGCCTCCGAGATTAACCAGGCTCTTGCAGTCCAAGTGACAGAAAGAGATGCTGGTGGAACTAGAAATTTTCTGGGAAGTGAGTAATGTATGCCTGAGACGTGAAGGGAGGGTATTAGCAGTGTGATCACACTCCAAAATTGCTCACAGCCTTCCCCATCTGAGAGCCCAAAGTCTGGTCATTTGCAAGGGTGATAAAGGAGCTGGCAAGACCATTGGTGACAAAATGTATGGAATATGAAGATGGCAAAGGTGATGCAAGGTAAAATATCCTTAAGGAAGCCCCATTTCCTACAGATGCATTCCAACTGGCAGCTGATGCTGTATAACAGGCCAACATGGAAGTTGGATGGTAGGTGGTCAAAGAGTGCTTTCAGAAGCACAAGGGCATGGTGTTGCTTTTCACTAGCAAAGGTCATGTTAGCTAGATGGATGATGTGATCATGGTGGCAAAGAAGTGCCATGACCCCAGTGTTGGAAAAGAACTGCATGCTAGCCTGAGCTCAACCATCAGAATAGATCTATTGCCTAATAGCCAACTCTCACCTTCTGGCACTTTTCGTCCACCACAAGGAATAAATCATTGCAACCATCAAGGGTGGATTTCAGGATGTTCATTTCTTGCTCATATCCATCTTGCATGTCTTCAGTGACCCCTCCGGAGTTCTGCCCATGTTTCCTCCTTGCTGTAGACTTTGGGGATCAAGATGGTTTGCACAGAGCATCTACTTTGCCTTCCATCTTGTTGAGGTTGGGTTTTGAGAGGAAAACCATACTGGTGGGATTTCATGGGTTGTCTTTGTGTCTGGTACAGTACTTCTGAGTAAAGCAGGCATCAATGTATATGATTGCATCAATAATGGAGACACTAAATAATGAAGCAAGTTCAGTGGTATGTGAGGCAAACATGGTGGATGAATGGAGTGCAGTGTGGTGCAGTGCATATAGTGTATAAGCAATGAAAAAAGGAAGTTTGACTGTTGACCCAGACGATGGGGACAGGTAGTCAGCATTGTATCCAACTGGCACACAAGCTCTAGCACAAGATCTTCAACACCCTGAGTTGCGCTAGGCAAACCAAAGTGCCTCCTGCAGGAGTCTCATCCATGCTATCTGTGATTGAGAACATACTGAGGGTGCTTGCAAAGGCTCCAAGCCTTTTATTGAGCTGTTGCGGGGCACCAAGCCCCTGGCACCTTGGCAGAGGATGCACAGGGTTGAATTTGGATGTGGAGTTGTGTAGGCTTCCAAGAGGTGCCTGATGTGTTTATCCAGTGAGAGATCAAGAATGCAATACCAGTGGTATGTATTACTTAACTGATGCCAAATGCCTTCCTACAAAAGCCCTCAGCAAATCATCAAGTATGAGTTAAAGTTGATACCTTTGCATCCACCTTATAGCCCAGAGAATGAAAGAAA
>KN839895.1:86554-98667 GCA_000827185.1 Hydnomerulius pinastri MD-312 | reverse complement strand
TATAGACTTGGATAGCTCAAATGTATCATTTTGATTCAATTGAGGAGTTTATGAATTGACTCAATAGAACTTGAAGTGAACTATTTCTGCTGAAATTGAGCTTGCTTTTGTAGAGGTACAGAGCAATGCTCTGTGTTTTACTGTGGCTCTGTACACTCTGTACATCAGATGCTATTCTGTACAGAGTCTGTGTGGCTGTGGCTCTATGCCAGATTAGGTGATTTGCTGATGATCATTCTATTTGTCAGCACTGTTGTCCTCGTCAGAGTCGATCACTTCCTCATCTTCATAGAAGTCACGATTTCTTGGTCCTTGGCCCTTACTTGCACGCTTTCTCTTCGACGACTGATTTTCTTTTCCTGCCACTTGCTTGTGCTTCCGTGGAACACCAGCATCTGAGCGCTTCTTGTGCGGTTTGTTGACAATTTCACCAGAAGCTCTGTGTGCTTGGAGTGCGTCCGCATGCTCCCGACGTTCTTGCGGCGACATGTGAACCCACCGACACGTCCCAGACTTTAGTGCATCACGGAGGCTTCGCACGTGCTCAATGTTGGTCATGTTGAATGGGGATTGGAACTTGGCGTCGGCCGGCCACCCCATTAAGTCGATCCCGAGCTTGCTTTTGATGGTGACATCAAAGTTGACGAAGTTCATCCGAATGTTTTGCTTCTTAGTCATGGCCCCTGAAAGCGAAGGTAAGACTCTCATCTTGTCTGCAAACACTCACTTACCAAGGCCGGAATTGATGAGGCGTGCGCACGTCTTCTGCATATTCTCCAATGAGTTCTGCTCTTCCATATCTGAAGGATACCATGTTATCAGTAGTTGAGTAGACAAAGACTGTATTAAGGAGTCCTTACTTTGTCCAAAAGAGCAGGCCCATTGCTCAAGCTTGCGAGCAATTGCATCGGGCTCCCATTTCATGATGTCCTCCCAAAAGTCCATGACGTTGTCGGTCCCGAACCATGTTGCCTGTGATGTGTCGAAGACATGCCCGCGTGTAGCAAACAGACAGGCGTAGGTGCCCGTGCGAACTGCGAGGGAGTCATAAAGTGTTTGAGATAGAATATAAGTGGCTTACCAGTCGCAAAACAACATCCAAGGTGTTCTGCACGTCCTTGGCGGCAGCCGTGTTGTTGGCACGCACACCCATATTCTTGAGGGCACGGTGCTCTTCCAGTGCGTGAATGTATATCTCTTGTGCTTCTTCCGAGAGGTCTTGCATGCCCGCGTCGTCCTTGACCATCTGCCGAATTTCCACTGGCGTATGCTTCTCGCCGGCTGGTAAGTCTTCGTATATTGTCAGTAAGTATGCATGCAAAAAAAGGTCAGGGAGTGTACATACCTGCATTTACTTCGGTGGCTTTGGCGTGAAGTAGGGCATTCCAGAGTGTTGCGCTGCGTGAGGGTTTGTAGAACTGATATCCTCCGAGCAGTTTTTGAACCTTGTCTGGCATGACCTCGTGCTCGGTTGCAATGGTATCGACTCTTTTCTTCATGTCCTCGAGGAGTTTCTTGACTGTGTCATTGAGGGACGCCTCCTTTTCCTGATGACTTCCCGCTGTCGCCTTGCGTTCGGCAGCATGCACATTAATCTGAGCCTTCTCTGCAGAAGTCAGCGGTTGGTGAGGAGGAATGATGGGTAGGCCTGGGTTGCGAGCAGCCCATGATGTGCTGTTCCCCTCCGCGAGTACATCTGCGGTCACGCTATCAAGGGGCGGTGAAGCGGAGCGATGCGCTTGCAGCTCATTCATTGGCGCAGTGAGGTGGGCTTGCTCAACAGGAGGCACCAAGGGGTCAGGAGACTCATCACCATTGCATATGGAAGAGGAAGGGGGAGATGGTCAAGAGGAAGAGGGAGGCGGTCGGACCACAGGTGAGGAGTTGTTTTGTTCCAGTGTCGTCCGCTCACCCATAACCTCCTGGATGAGGCTCGGGTCCAAGAGATGCCAGTACGTGCTCGTGTCATTCCAGTTGATGGGCGTGAACAAAGTGGCTGACAACCCACATGCGGGGAGGGAAGGGCCTGGGGAGTAGCCGAATGGTTCGGGGGTGTAAGTATGGGATCCCAGAGGGAAGGATGTAGGAATGCTGAGTGATGAAGGGAGGAGTCCTCCCGTGGCCAACGAGCTGCTTTGCTCGTTATTACAAGGTGAGTTGAATGCTGAGAAATTGTATGTATGGGCGTCCATAGGGCTGAAGTAGGAGTGGTGGGGGAGGTGTGTGGTCAAGGCAGATTGTCTACGGCCTGGAATCAATGTGTTGCATTTGTTGTTTTCGACAAAACAACGCAGTATTTTAGTTATATTTTCGGGTTTTTGAACTGACAACCCACATTTACATTTAATTTTCTCCAATTTTTGAACACTACAGACGACGCTGAGCAGCGTGTCACGTGAATACTGACGAGCCTCCCCGCAGAGCTCAACTTAGGGGCACTCAGCAAAACTCGTTAGAATACACCATGTAGATCGCGTGAACTTACCTGAATACATAAGTAGGAGATGCTGAGAGGCTCTTGCGATGCGAACATCCTCACGGGCACACAGACAACAAGCTCCTGCGTTGTTTGACGGAAAGCAATGGTTCAGGGCATAGCGCTTAGATCGTTGGTGTGCTGTAAGTTAGAATGAGCGTGTTAACACTGTGAACGGGAGCTCACCTCACTAGACGGTCCATTTTATGTCGGTTCCCTCTACCAAACACGTGACAAATAGTTGCATACCTGAGTAAGCCCCTAACTGTCACTACAAAGTAGGATGGTATATGGCCAGCACCATACTCAGCGTGCGGCAACTCCGGAGGTGACGTGGTAATGAGGTTGTTTGCAACTCTCCGGTCGCATGCAGACGAGTCGGGGAATAGAGGGAACACGCCGCTGTGCACTCCCCTGGGATGCCGGTCAGAGCAAGGGGGGAGGGTGTGACAGGTTGGTGGAAACTCCCCGGGACATTTGTGAGTATAAATTGGCACTTCTCAAGTGGAGACGGTGCTGCTTACCGCTTATAGGATCCATTACTGTCACAGAACACCCTTCAAATCACTAGCAGCACATTAAGTAAAGGTGACCTGTAGTTAGCTGCTTGTGCAATACGTACAGCGGGGCTCCAGTCTCAATGCATACCTTTCACGAGTACTGTGGGTCGTTTGAGTGCTGACAGCGATCCTCGATGTGTGCATGTGAGCTTCAAAGGCAACAACACTGTGCTTCCCATGGTGCTTCCAACACGAGTTTCGAAGCCCCCGCTATTTCCGAAGCGAGTTTTCTTCCGCAGCATGTGCGGCATTTCCTAGTTCAGGTTGGTGGCTGTGAGATTCGCCACGTTTTTCATTTTCACCTCACATATCATTCCCCGATCCCAAATGTCTATCATCAATGATCGCTGCATCGAAGGTTCTATCAATCAAACGAAGACACCCAGCACCTAGGTGAGTAAACCGCGTGCGGGCCATTCAAATACCATGCTTCTTATTAACACCAATGGGCACAAGACATGAATACAACGCTTCACATGGGTCGTTGCGCGGCAACCTCATTGAAAGTGCCCAGCGGTGACGCAAAAGCTCACAAGCAAGCACAACAATGTGCTGCAAGAGAGCGCTGGTTTGCCAAACCAGGGTAAGTCCAATCTTCCCTCGTGTTTTCGGGCTTGTACTCATTGATGACTTGCTCCATAAGAGTACAAGATGAACAAAGGGAGAAGGCACGAATACGTGTCGCCAAGTAAGTAGTTTCAGCTGGTTTACTCCAAGTTCCAACCTTCCTGACCTATCCCTGCAGCCTCTGACAAAGGTATGTAAGGAGTGTTATGGGCGCCTACCAAAATCTCACGAAATTGACAATGATTAGGCGGAAACAAGAAGAGCTCATGGCCTCACAGTCTCCAACAATCCCGACCACAGAAAGTTCAACTACCACCCTCTTACATGACGGCTCCGGTGATTATACTCAAGAGGCCTGTGGTGACGAGTCTGACGAGGGCAACGGACCCTCGCCCTCCTTCCTATATGCGTCAGAAGAGTTCGCACCCCCCAGCCTTGAAGAGCTGCATATTCGTGTCGTGGATTGGCAAACCGAGTGGGGCAAGGAATCGGAATGGGGAAGGGCATTTAATGATACACTCCAGAAGGCACGCCAAGGAGGATGGCGTGACACTGACCATTTTTTTGCCCAATGCGAGGTGCATGTTCGTAGAGGAAAGGAGCTGATTGTGCAGCTTAAGCATGTTGCGCGGAGGCCTCCCAAGGGCACCCGTGACCGTCTTACCGACATCTATTTGCAGATATACAACCTCCTACAATCCCTGATTGCCGAGACAAAGTTCTTTGAGGTTAGACTAGATGATTTTGCACCAGCAGTACCATACTCTCGACTGTCGGAAATTAGATACTACCATCGTGTTTAGCACTCTATGAAGTCATATTTACCTCCTTTGAAAGCTCAGGCCCCTCATATAAGTGTGATAGTGCAGAATAAGACAGTCTGGTATGCAAGTAGCAAAATGTATGACGAACAGTATGTCGAACATGTACGCTATATACTCAAAACCTCGTCCGGCATCGACTACACCTTGACGACAGGATCCCGGCGCTGGCAGAGGACACGAGGGCGTGTCCATAGATATAATGCGGATGAACCACTTCAGTCAGCCCCTTTTGACCACCTCTTAGGTATAATAAATATGGGTCATGTATATACCTAAGAGGTACCCTGGGCATGGTCTGACCGGCATTTGAGGGACTTTTCCTGGGATAATCATAATTTTAACCCTCTTCCCTGTGCCTTTGCTATGGGGTTATTCATAATTAACCCAGCATTAGGAATGATCTGCCCAGAACCATTTCTCCCAGCTGGGTTTAACCCATGACTGGACTGGTGTCAGGGGTCTTCCTTTATCACCTGATACCCAATAAATGGTACTAATAACCACTGAAACTACTATACATGCCATACAGTCTATGAGAGTATTGATGTAGCCCTAACTCTGCCTTTTTGTCACAAAGCTAAGAAACCACATCTAATTTTGTGTGGTAGCCATGACCTCAATGTGTCATAATATTTGGCACCCACACAATCATGATGAACCTGCTCACAAACTTGTAAACCTAGTCTGGCAGAGCATTCACTATCCATAAACCTACAAGTGAGGTTGAATCTATACAGTGGATCATTGGCATACCAAATTTCCTTGATTCTCAGCCAATATCATTAAACCTTACCATATATAAATCTTAGTCCATTACATGTAAAACCACCCAGGCCATTCACTTGGTCACATCTATATAGATTTGCCATATATATTTGGTATGTGGGTGCCTTTTGGGCAACTAATTAAAATCCAACAGATCAAGCAGGTGTTGGGGGTTAATACACTGGGTTACTCAACAAGGGTCACTCTGGGTTAACCCAGACATGCTTCACCCTGTGTATGGGTTAACCCAGATGCACTCTGCCCGGTATATGGGTTAACCCAGACACACTCCACCCTGTGTACAGGTTAACCCAGGTGCACTCTGCCTGGTGTATGGGTTAACCCAGACACACTCCACCCTGTGTAGGGGTTAACCCAGGTGCACTCTACCCTATGTATGGGTTAACCCACCACCCATGTGGTTGACTCTGGGTTAACCCAGACACACTCCACCCTGTGTACGGGTTAACCCAGGTGCGTTCCACCCTGTGTATGGGTTAACCCACCACCCACATTGTTGACTCTGGGTTAACCCAGGTGCACTCTACCCTATGTATGGGTTAACCCACCACCCACATGGTTGACTCTGGGTTAACCCAGACACACTCCACCCTGTGTACAGGTTAACCCAGGTGCATTCCACCCTGTGTATGGGTTAACCCAGGCACATTCTACCCTGTGTATGGGTTAACCCACCACCCACGTGGTTGACTCTGGGTTAACCCAGACACACTCCACCCTGTGTATGGGTTAACCCACCACCCACTTGGTTGACTCTGGGTTAACCCAGACTTGTAATGCCCAGATACACTTCACAATGTACACGAGTTAACTCCTATTTACATCTATTTACACCCATGGGCCAAGTCATGTTGTGAATGCCCAGACAATTCACGTGATCATGTGACTGCATTCAAGTCACCCCCCTGCAAGGATACTCGTAGCAAAAGCAAAGACACTTCATTACCACTAATAACAAATGCAACTACTCAAGAAGCAGGGTATAGGAATGACACAGAGACCTTGATAGCAGTCCTCGAACATGGGCAGCATGCAGGCCAAGTTATGTGACAGTCATGAAGAAAAACACCCTATGGGAACCATAGCTAAGACAAACTTCGAATGGAAATACAGTAAGCCCCGTGCTGTAGTCTCAGAGAACATGGGTGACTTACCGGACAAACAAGCAACCACCTCGAGAAAGGAAACTACGAAAGGAGACTAAGTGGAAAGACTCAATACTCCCAAGGAACATGGGCGACATACTGGACGAACATCCAAGGCATGCCGAGAAAGGCAACTAAGATGGGAGTATGAGTCAGCGAGTGTGGAAGGACACAATGCTCCCAAAGAACATGGGCGACTGACCGGACACACAAGCAACCACCTGCGAGAAAGGCAACTAAGAAAGGAGAGTAAGTCAGCAAGTGGAGGGATGCAATACTCCCAAGGAACATGGGCGACTTACCGGAAAAACAAACAAAAACCTCAGGCAAGACGACTAATAATCGGGAATGAATGAGAGAGTGGACGGGCATGATACTCTCAAAGAACATGGGCGACTTACCGAACAAAGCAAGCATGGCCCTCATGGAAGGCGACAGAATGGCAAATGGTGGGGAGGGAATGGTGGGCAAACAAGCAACGACCGTGAGAAAGGCAACTAAGAAAGGAGGGTAAGTTAGCGGGTGGAAGGACGCGATACTCCCAAGGAACATGGGCGACTTACTGGAAAAACAAACAAGGACCT
This sequence comes from Hydnomerulius pinastri MD-312, assembly GCA_000827185.1. NCBI lineage: Eukaryota > Fungi > Basidiomycota > Agaricomycetes > Boletales > Leucogyrophana > Leucogyrophana pinastri. Next base: position 91,725 of record KN839895.1, on the reverse strand, counting down.
CAGGGAAGACAACTAATAATACACAATGATTCAGCGAGTGGAAGGACGCGAAACCCTCAAAGAACATGGGTGACTTACCGGACAGAACAGGCAGGGCCCTCAGGGAAAGATCACTAGATATAATTGGATAGGTTAGCGGGGAAGAGCGCGAAACTCTTGACAGATAACGGCGAGGAGCACGAAACTCCTCTGGACCATGGGCGGGGCGCTCGAAACTCCCAAAGAACATGGGCGACTTACCGGATAGATTGTTAGGACGCTCGAGAAAGAACAACTAGATAAACTGAATAAGTTCTTCAGTAAATGACTTTGAATTTATGGGGAGCTTACCGGACATCAATGGATACGATGTTTTTTCGCACCACCTCGATGCCCTTTCACCTTATCATGTCCTAGTGGCCAGTGGCAACTTGGGCCCACGGATTCAACTCGCTCTCTGCGGGGGTGTCCAGAGCGGTTGTGACTGTACTTGCGATCATTGTAGGTGTGATGGTGGACCCTAGGGAGCGGGTTAGCAATTAGCTAGTTGATAGAAACGACATAACTAACCTTTCCTTGGCCCCCGCGGGACGCGCGCGCTTGACGTGTTTCGCCTCCTCGTCAGCGGAGGACATCAACTCGCCTGCACTGCATTCGGATTTGCGGTGGTGGGGACGTTTGTGCTGAGGAGTCATAGAGGGGGAGTGAGAGTCACGTCGGGTAACTTGATGGTAACGAGTCCGGGCTGGCGAGCGCATGCGCTTCTCGACGGCACGAGCATCCTCTTGTCCCTCCAGGTGATCACGGTGGGAGCGGTGGGCACGTGGTGGACTGCGTCGATCCCTGCCGCACTCAGCTTGATGAGCAGAGGGGCGGCTACAGGAACGACCACGTTCTGGGGAACGGGGAGCATGGCAGACATTGGAGCGACGAGGGGCATCTTCGAGAGTTACAAATTCGATGGACTTGTCAGACGAGGCACTCGGCAAAAGACCTCGTGCAGGAGATGCTGGGCGACGATGAGGTTGTTTCGGAGGAGGGACAGGAGATGGTGAGCGCGATTCGACTGGTGGAGTAAGTCGGGGGGCTGGCTGCTTCGCCTTCACCTTGGCTTGCTTCCTAGCTTCCTGTAATGCCCAAAGGTCTTCTAGAAGGAAGAGCTCCTTGGTGTGGGGAGCGGGGGAGTTATCCAGCAGCAAAGGGATTTTGCCGGCTTTCACTTGGTTGGTCTTGAGCATATCCAGCGCCGCTAAGAAGTGGACTTTGGAGTGAGTGAAGAAAAATTAGGAAAAAGTAGGCGTACTTTGCGGCCACCTGACAAACATTATTTCGTCGGAGGGGTCTACATCAAACTCCTCCTCCTCGTCAGACTCAGTGGCTTTCGCCTTCGCCTTCGCCTTGCCTTTTGCATTCACCTTCCTCTCTCTCTTCGTCCCATCCATCATCTCGACCTTGTAGAACTCCCCCAACTTATTGTACAGAAAGGCGCTGGTGAGGAGGATGAGGCTCTTGAGCGTCAGTGCATGGAGGTCAAAGTGTTCATCGGGAAGGGGGAGCTTGCGATGCCAGTTGAGGATGGTGAAGTGATATTCGGCGGCGATCTCCAGGAGCCTTTTCCATCCTACGTACTTCTTTGTATACCCGACCTCCACTTTAAAGGATTTAAGCCGACGATTTCCACATATAAGACACTAATTACCGAGTTTTTCCTTGATCATGATGGGGGCTACCCGCCGAGCGCGATCCTGCACGTTCTCGCCGCCTGCGCACATCCAAGTCGCGTTGTTCCCCACTCGAGGCATGGAAGGGAACGCACTAGATCCAGCGATATCAGAAAACCTATAAATCTTTGTTAGATAACCAATGTTACGTCGAATACTTTGCACTTACTTGAGTGCGGTGGTAAACCAGTCGATCAGTCCCTTCACACTGACCGAATGTGCGTTGACGAGATCCGTCATCAGTTTGCTGCTGCAGAACATTCCGGATGACCAACGACCCAGCTCTTCCAATCCAGTGTAGAAAACAAAGCCGACGATATGGATACCTTGAGTGCGACAGTATGTAGCAGCCTTTAACGAAGTCAATTCCCAAGTGGCAGAGGAGTGACACAGAAATACTTACGCTTTTGGAGAACTTGTCCCTCGCTTGCATGACACGCCCGGCGGACGTCTTGGGCCCAAGATCGGGGTCGTTAGCCTTCTCCCAGTGCTCAAGAATGGGGTTCCAGTGAGGCCCCTGCTTGCCCATGGCTTGAAGGTGATGATAGTGAGCTTTCTGCATCTCCCTCTGTTCTTCGAAGGGGACTATTGGCAACGTTAAAAGAAGTGATAGTGAGTACTTGCCAATGACTCACCTGTCTCCGGCTGCGGAAAGGTCACAAAGTACCATTTGAGGTGTTTATTCCAGAGGGTCTCCCCTCGCGTAGGTGAGTAGACCAGTGACACATGGTTTAAGATTGTCTGCACAGACTTCCCATACTTTGCAGCCAGCTCCCGCGCCATTGCGTCGACTTTAGTTCCTAGCTCCTTGCAGTCCCTCCGTGCCGCCTTGGACAAGGGACCTTTCTTGAGCGCGGGACCCTCCGTCGATGCCAGGCCGTCCTCATCCTCGTCCTCGTCCTCCTCACCATCAAGAGGGGGAAGTATCATCTAAAGTAACGCGGCCAAGAAAAATAAGTGCATGTCCCCCAATTAAAATGATAGACATACAAGATCTCTGAGGCTGTTGCTGGGCAGGTCCTTCTTCGCCTTGGATATGGCTGTCTTCAATGACTACTCCCAACAAATCAATACACCACGCAGTTACAGGGGGCCAGAACACTGACCTTTGTGTTATTCAGGGTCGGTTTATCCTTGGACATAGCATTGTTTTTCCGTTTGGATCCGGCGATGGTCGAGGACCGCTAACAAAAAAAAATCAGCGCGCCACACAGAAAAAGGTGACAGCAAAGAACGCTGACCTGGGTGTCCGCGACCTTATCTTGCCGCTTGTTGTTGCTATCCCTCTTTGCGCCGGCAGCCAGCGGCTGAGACCACCCTTTAGTTAGGGACATGCACGAGAGGAAAGGGGACTACTGACTTTACCGCCACTGAGTTTGTCCGTCCCACCCGACCTGCGGTCGTTTTTCGACGCATCTTTTCCCTTAGACACCCCTTTAGTTGAGGACTGTGAGTTGAAGGATCCGTGAGCCACACAAGGAAAGATAGCCGTGCAAATTTGTACTACATACCTGCCATCCATGGGTCCTCCCTTCACCATCAGATTCCTCATTGTCTTTGTCGGAACCATCCTTTGCATCCGGCCGGCACCCCCTGACTGACTGCGACGTTTCTCAAGTGCCTCTTGCTCCCTGGCACGTGTGGCCTTCTTCTTTGCATCCTCGCGGCGCACGTCGGCTGAGTAATTGCTGCCACTGTCATCTTCCTCGTCATGATCTGGGCTGGGATTATTGCCATCGTCTTCCTCATCGTGATCTGGGCTGGGATTATTGCCATCGACTTCCTCGTCGTGATCTGGGCTGGGGATCTCGTTGTTGTTGTCATTCCCGATGGCATCTAAGATGTTGTCTACGTCTTCGTCGTCTACACCGGATTCCTCAGACTCTTTGTACCTATAGTTTGATGGAGGAGAGGGGACGATGGAGGAGGTGGGGACGATGGTGGAAGTGAAGGAGTCAGTGGGTCGGGTGGGGGCATCTCTTGGAGTGGAGGCTCCTCCGACGCTGCAAGACTCGACTCAGCGGCAGAACATTGCGTGGAATGGGAGACTGACCACGGCGGCGTCCTTCCGACACTGCAAGACTAAAATCAGGTACGGAGGGTTGCGAAACTCTGTTAGGAGACTTACAACGGTGGCACTTGTGTACATTGAACGTGTTTTCGAATTGCTCATCTTCGGTGAGGTTTTGTTCTGAGGGTAACCGCTTCTGAAGACGTGGTTTTGGTCTCTGTTTCATAACAACTTCTACCTGCCATTGATAGATGGTATTCAACCATCTTTGCGCCAAATTGGGACAAGGATTGACATACCTGAGGCTGACATATGACAACAGCGGAAGATCACAAATAAATCAACCATTGCCGGGCACTTTGCTTGATGGATTGATGTACCTTAGGCGGAGGTACACCAAACCTTCGGCCTGAGCGCGTCACCAGCGGAGGTCCTTCCTGACGTTCTGCCATTGTTTCCGTGGAAGTAGTGAGATCGGTAGGGTATTGTGTATTTGAGGATTAAAATAATAGGAAAGAATTCTCAACAAATGGACACAAAATGGAGAGAAGACGAGCGAATGTGGGATTTGCAAATATATATATATATATAGCAGGGATGCGAAATCCCTTGCTGAGCCTCCCCCAACACGAAGTCAGCAAGATAGGTTTATGGATTGGTTGCAGACTCGAAGTCACGCGTCGGAAGGCCTGTTGATAGGTGGGTTGATAGAATCGCGAAAAGTGAAGGGAAAATTGGTGTTGAGCGCAGAAGTCGTTGAGAAATAGGTAGGGCGGGCGACAAGCGGGCGATGTGTTGGTTTTTGAGGAGAAAAGCACTCGCGGAGTGCTGGGTTAGAAATGAAGTGAGAAATAGTGAGAAACAGTTGTTTGGGGCTTGATATATTGCGTGAGGGGCACATGGATATTGGCTGTCACCGCAAAAATTAGTGATCAAGATCGCTATCAGACCGAGGGACCATGAATATGACAGCGATCATAGTCATATTGGGAACTCTTACTAGCTCTGAGCGGTAGAACGATGATATCACAGCGTGTACAAGCTTCAGGGGTTTGATGGGATGCGTTTGGTGTTTGAACCGTAGAGATGCGTTGCGATATTCTGTGAACCAGAAGTCAGCTACTAAATAATGAAGTCAAGTCAGAGACGTCCCGGATTAAAGACTACTATAGGTAAAACTGATGACCCGGGATGCAGGGCGAGTGGCAGTAAGGGATGCAGTGGTGAGCGATATAACATCGATGGAAGCGCCGTGTGAGTTAGCGAAGTGGAGAGATCGTAGTCTGACCCTGACTGGACTCTAAGTCGATGAGGGCGCCGCCGCAGAGACTCAAAGAGGTTATGAATACAATTGATCTTCATTCTGAAGGTCGGTGTAAGCCCGAACATAGTTGGTGTTCAGAGGTGGAGAGTGAACCCAAGGACTCTAAGTCCTTCTGGTATTAGTCAATGCAGGGACT